>VCCN01006448.1:1317206-1330401 GCA_006491835.1 Architeuthis dux | reverse complement strand
GGGGGATTTTTTTCAATAAGTGAGATCCAGTTATCTCAAATGTTCAAAGCAAGAAAAGAAAAGAAAAAAATCAGTTACGTAAGTACGTGTATAGGAAATGTTTCTACACGGACAGCTTTTTGAAAAGATATGACAACACGAAACAAAAATACAAAATGGAAGGTAATCTTGCTTCCGCCATCTTTAATTCGTACCACAACACCGAAAAACCCAGCCCATTCCGTTATTCATCGTAACATAACCTCGACGGATTTTTTCCTTGGGAATTACAAATCAGTGAAGATCTGAGATCGAAAAAAAAAAAAGGTGTATTTTTGTATACTGCATATTCATATAGAAAACATGCAAAAAGGAATTAAAACAAAATCTTCTTGGTTTTCTTTTCTACATCTCAAGCTGACATCCCTTAATACTTTCTTTTCAACGCGTGTAACAACTGTGATGCTTTGAAAGAACGAAAATCATACATTGCATAATGTTTCAGAGATACGAAACCTTAGCAGAATTATTATTAAGAATCAACAAAAGATCTTTTCTCATCTTTTCACATCATACACATACTGCGCTGGTTAGGATTATTAAATTTCTTTGTATATCTTCAGAAATAAATGGATATAAATATTTTTAGTTTTTTTGTCTTTTTTAGCTTTATGTTCTTTTTTATTGTATTTAATTATACGGTGTCGCCCATAAATAAGTACACCCCCTCTACTTTTTAATAGAGAATTAATTGTCTTCTAAACCAAACATAGCAGGATTTTATTATTTCTAGTGGAACATAGATAGAGGTGGGGTGCTCTAGAAGAGGTTGATGAATACATCTACCTAGGACAGGTAATAAAGTTAGAGAAAGACCATGACAGCGAAATAAAACGACACATAACGATAGGTTGAAAAGCATTTGGTATGAATAGAGACATTTTACTTAAGGATGCGAAACATGGAAGTTAAAAAGAAAATGAAAACCAACTTAGAATCGCACAGAGAGCCATGGAAAGAGCAATACTAGGAATAACTCTAGATAGAAAAACATCAACGTGGATCAGAGGGAGGACTAGAGTGAAGGATATTATACGAATAATTATGCAAAAAATGATGGCTGGTCACCTAGCAAGAAGAGATGACAATAGATGGGGCAAAAGACTAACCGATTGGTGCCCATGGGGCAGTAAACGCAGTAGGAAAAGACCAGGCACAAAATGGAGGGATGAGCTAGAGATGTTTGCCATTAAGACGTGGCAGAGGTCAGCACAATCTAGGTCGTCATGGAAGGAGATGGGAAAAGCCTATGTCCAGCAGTGGACTTATGATGGCTTGGGTTTCTACAGTTTTTAAGCGGGTCTGGCTGGCTATCTATGTATGTAAGTATTGCGTGTACAGGTAGCCCGATGGAGCTAGAGGTCTGAAAATTTAAAAATTTACTCCATATTTTGTGTTTTTTTAACCCCCCCCAAATAGATTTTTCGAATTTCCCATGTAAGTTTATGCTAAATTGGCACCTTAGTTTGTGTCCGGCAGTGTTCACGCTTGTTTTGTTTTTGTTATTATGTTGTTTTATTTTGGACATTTTAGTGATCACTGTCCAACAAAACATTTACTCCTTAAGAGATGACAATAGATCGGGGAAAAGACTAACCGATTGGTGCCCATGGGACAGACAGTAAACGCAGTAGGAAAAGACCAGGCACAAAATGGAGGGATGAGCTAGAGAAAGTTTGCCGTTAAGACATGGCAGAGGTTAGCACAATCTAGATCGTCATGGAATGAGATGGGAAAGGCCTTTGTCCAGCAGTGGACTCATGACAGCTGATGATGACCTTTGGTTATAAGAACATTAGGGGTTTACTTATTTATGGGCGATACTGTATGTTCATTTGCTTTTTTGGTTTTCGTTGTTTTTTTTTATCTTCTTTCTTGATTTCCCCTGTTCTTTGGTTCTTTTCTTTCTCCTTTCCCTTTGATCATAGATGATTACTATACTATACTCAAAGGGCCTGGCACTGAATGAAATAAGACTTTGAAAACAATTCACTGGAGTAATTTAAATTTTTTTATTAAATTTTTCCTTTTGTTTTGAAAGAAAGTAGTTCACTGCTTTATTTAGAAAAAAACATTTTTCATTTTCGTGATTTCAACCCAGAATTTCTATTTTTTAAATGGCAGTGTTTATAGTGTTTATTCTTCTGTTGGTACTTACGTCATATTTGTTGTTCAGCTAGATTGGAATTTAAAAATGTTAGAAGCTTTTAATTCTACATTACGCCAGTGAAGTTATTTTTTGTTGCCTGTTAAAATTAAATTTCTATACAGGTGAAGCTCCGATTTCGTCTGCACCTAGTTTGGACGAATCCTATTCCAAAGTAGGAGCGGATGAAGTAGGAGCTTCACCTGTTATGGTTCTGAGATTGGACAAAGCTCCCAGATTGTCTAATTTCTCGGAACGTATCTTGTGCAAAATAGCAGCTTTACCTCTACTAACCCCTAACTGCCTACGTTGGCCACACAACTACCACCCTATCCAAACGCCTAACTTGCCACCTATCGGACCAAAGTGCCATAAGACAACATATTAATACACATATGCCTTTGGAAACCTCTATACGTAAGATACTTGTAGATAACATATAGTATACAGGATGAATTGAAAAAAAGACTAATAATCTTGGAAGCCGTAGTTATTAAAAAGAGGAATCCAACAAATCTTCTTCGTTCAGGGTCAAGGAGTTTTGAATGTATTTTGCAATTGAAACACTTCTCAACTTAGAATGAACCTCTCCCACTACTTAAAACATCGCACACTAATGGCTAAGCCAAATACACTGTGGTTGAAATAGTTTTGGAATTGTCAAAGACCTTGAAAATGGCTAATTGTTTAGTCGAAAGCGCTTGGTATGATGACACTTTTGGACAACTATTACACTCCATGGATCCAAACATACGTTCCCTCGTACGGAAACAAGAACAGTTTAATAAATAATTAACTAGATATTCCTTGTTGTCATATTTAACCAGACATGCATAAAATTATCTATAGCCATTTAAAAAGCGCCCCCCCCCCCACGAGAAGAAATTGGACGTCTTTGACACTAGATGCCTACATAAGATATTGGGCATCAAATGGAATGAATATGTGTCAAATAAAGAGGTAATGGACAGCAGCTCCCCGTATCAACCACCATTTGCAAACGGTGTCTCGGCTGGTTGGGGCATGTCTTGAGGCTCAAGACCGGCGACTGATCAACAGAGGCTGAAACAACACCACCACACCGGAGAAAGTGAATCTAAGCCATTTGCATTCCAAGTCATAGAAAGACGTAAAGGAACAATCCGGGCTGCTTCAGGGTCAAAACTCCACGCCTACTTCTATTCCGACTGAAGATGATTACTGCAACTTTTATATTGTTTATATATACTAAATTAAAAAAATTATAAAAGTACATATCCTTTAGTATAAATGTATTTATTTACCAGGATGAAATTAACTTGCAAATACCAATTTATTGTATTTAAAAAAAAAATGTTTGCAATCATTCGAATTATGTGTAACATACATTTTCGTAGATACGTACGACATGTCAGTTTGGCGCAGTCGGTAAGTGAGCCGCCTACCAACTATTTGATCATGATTTCAAATCACGGTAGGGAAATGTTAATTTTATATATCGGTTTGGTTTAACGTGACGGGACTGAAAAACAGTGAAGAGTTTACTAACCTAAATTTGGTGAGGATTGTTCATGTTCTTGTTACAGTAGAAAAACAAAGTCAATTTCAGACTTGGAAAATTAGGTGAGGATTACAATCGTTTTAATACTCACAAGATTTTAAATGCCTCAAGGAGGGCTTCTAACGGGGTTGCCAAATTAGCCATTTTCCCGCTAGATCTGGCCAATACCAATCTACAATAGTCGAAAATCTGGCCATTTAAAAAAAGATAATTAGTATGTAGAGAGGTAGAGAAATGTTAATTTTATATATCGGTTTGGTTTTACGTGACGGGACTGGCAAACAGTGAAGAGTTTACTCTCCAAAATTAGCGTGAGGATTGTTCTTGTTGCTGTTACGGTAGAAAAACAAAGTCAAATCCAGCCTCCGACTTGGACATGAGTTTGGAAATATACTATGCCATCCATATCAGCTTACATACCCAATGGAAATACTATATCATTCTTAAGATCCAGTATGTTTCAAATAGACGTGTTCATTGGAACATGGACTACAAACGCCTTAATCGAATCTTACGTACGGAACTATCTATATGTCAATTCATCAAGATGTAACTGCTGATAAAATGTCGGATCTGATAACAATATATAACAATACCGGCTGCTTCAGGGTCAAACTCGGCCCTGACTAAAGCTTAAATGAGTTGGCTTATAGGTTTTTGTTCTCTCAGGAACAGGGAATGACTTCAAAACAGGGTGACCGCAGGAACAGGGCATGACTTCAACACGGGGTCACCGCATGAACAGGGAATGACTTCAACACAGAATCCCAGTCAATTATGGGACGCACGGGTCAACATACGCAACAGTCGCAAAAAGTCACATCAGCTTATTCATGTCTTTTGCCGACGACCCTCACCTACAAAACTGCCTTTCCTCCTCTTTCGCGAGCTTAAATAGGACGCTATTCATGACTGAGAAGCTGTTAAAACCGGCTTCCTGCGCGCGCATGCGCTTCTCGGACATTGTAAATGGACACGCACACAAGACACAGACGTAGTCTCTTTGGGCGGTGTAAGTTCCTTTCGAATTCATCACAGTTTTTGAAATATTAAAACTTTAAAAAAATAATTTTCCTTTAACTGAAAACGATCTTTAAATTTGGCCATGGAAGGGGACTTAATAAAATAGTAACTAGATATTTTTCTAGATAAATTTGCGGCAATTCTAGATATAAACTGAAGTAAAGAAATGTCAACTCCAGCGTAGGAGTTTGACGATAGATTGCGTAAATATCTTTATATAGACACGTCGGGTTTTAGCAGAGCAAGACTTACTTTCAGTTTCACTTTGGTGAAATTAAGGAAATGATGCAATTTATATAACAATTTCGTGAGCAACACATTTTAAACTCCACTCGACTGAAGCTTAAATGAGCATCTAAATTGGCAACCCCGAGCAAGGGACGTGATTCACATTTCGTTGTGTGAGTCAGTGATGTCAAAAAAAGATTGCGTAAATATCTTTATATAGACACGTCGGGATTTAGCAGAGTAGGACTTCCAGTTTCACTTTGCTAAAATGAAGAGAATGATGCAATTTATATAACAATTTCGTGAGCAACTCATTTTAAACTCTACTCTGACTGAAGCTTAAATGAGGTACGGTATAAGTTTTGACAATATTTCAACTTTTGTAAAAACAGTTTTCCTTTAACTGAAAATGATCTCTAAATTTAGCTATGGACGAGGACTTAATAAAATAGTATCTAAATATTTTTCTAGATAAATGGCATGAAAATCTAGATAATTCTGGATATAATTTGAGGCAATTCTAGTTAAAAACTGAAAACAAACATAAGGTGGCCTGTGGTGGAAGGGGTATCAAGTGACCCAAATTTTCTTTATAAATCTTCTAGTGGGGTTGAAATAAGGTTGCATGCCAAATTTCAGTCTCTCCAGTAGCCTTGCAGGGTTCTAATTTTGGTGATGGTTATTGTTGTTGTTATTGCCATTGTTGTTACTCACTGGCGATAATTTGTGAGACAAAAACCTACAGTAGGTGCTCAAATTCTACTGCTATGATTAATAAAAATAATTACCAAAAGATGCAAGGGAGGTAACTTAAATCAGAAGTTACTTCATTTAATCACTTTTTTTTTTTACTTGAATGAATTTAAGAGTTAAATAAATCTTCCACCCAGGTAAACCCGCAATTACTGCACAAGTATTAGCATTCTATTTTGTTCTGCGTCAAAACCTTACCAATCGCGTTTAGACACGCCTGTTTGCTGCAGGGTTAAACTCCACCATTGCTTCTATTCCGACTGAAGATGATTACGGTAACTTTCGTATTGTATGTATATAATTAATAAATTCATAATTATATAAGACTTGTCAGTTTAGCTCAGTTGGTAAGAGAACCTACCAATCAGTTGGTCATGATTTCAAATCACGGTAGGGAAATGTTAATTTTACATATCGGTTTGGTTTAATCTGATGAAACAGACAAACAGTGAGGATTGTTGTTGTTACGGTAGAAAAACCAAGTCGCTCCAGACTTAGAGAATTAGGTGAGGATTGTTCTTGTTTCTGTTAGAGTAGAAAAAACAAAGTCCACAGACTTGGACTGGAATAAGTCCTCCACCCGGGTAAATCCGTAGATACGGCCCAAGTATTAGCTTTTTATTCAAATGGTTCTTCGGACGATTGAGCACCTTCTTGTTGTTTGTGTTGTTAACACGACGTTTCGGCCGATCCACTCTTCGACCTTCTTCAGGTGTAAAATCCGAGTGTGATGGAGGTAACCATTATAGCGCAGGACCCGGGTGTTTCTGTGTCTTTGTCTTGTCGGGTTTAGGTCTGTTGAGAAGTGGCAGCCACACCGGTTTACAACACAAACAACAAGAAGGAGTTAAATCGTCCGAAGAACCTTTTGAATATTAATGACCCTTCTCAAAACTGTATAACATATATTAGCTTTTTATTTTGCTCTGCGTCCAACCTTACTGATCGCGTTAAGAGATACCAGTTATGGCTATTAATGCCAACGTTCGCGACGTTTTTGTGTTATTCATAAATGACAGCTTCACTCCGATGGCCAACATTTCAAAGTGTGATTGGCAATGCTGGACGCAGAACAGGATAGAAGGCAAGCTATTGGCAGTATCTGCAGGATTATTCCACGTGCGGAGTTATTCATGGACTTATTCATGAAATAACTCACAATGCAACCTAATAGGCATTTGCCAAGCCATATGATATACGCTCCAGAAGCGTAGATGAGGGAGGCAGGTAGGGAAGGGTCTATTTGAAAACGCCCCCGGACTCTGAATGAAATAAGACTCTGAAAACAATTTATTGGAATGATTCAAATTTTGTTCTTAATTCTTTCCTTTTGTTTTGAAAGAAAATAGTTCACTACTTGATTTAGAAAAAAACATTTTTTATTTTCGTGATTTAAAGCCAGAATTTGTTTTTTTCTTTACAATTCTTGGTACTAACGTCATATTTGTTGTTCATCTAGATTGGAATTTTGAATTTTCATTACATTTTTGTTGGTACTTAAGTCATATTTGTTGTTCATCTAGATTGGAATTTTGAATTTTGTTTACATTTCTATTGGTACTTACGTCATATTTGTTGTTCATCCGGATTGGAATTTTGAATTTTCTTTACATTTTTGTTGGGACTTACGTCATATTTGTTGTTCATCTAGATTGGAATTTGGATTTTTGTTTACAGTTTTGTTGGTACATACGGGATATTTGTTGTTCATCTAGATTGGAATTTAAAAATGTTAAAGGCTTTTAATTCTACATTACGCCAGTGTTGCCTTAATATACAGATGAAGCTCCTACTTCGTCCGCTCCTACTTTGGACGAATTCTATTCCAAAGTAGGAGCGGATTAAGTAGGGGCTTCACCTTGTATAGTTCTGAGATTGGACAAAGCTCCCAGATTGTCCAATTTTTCGGAACGCACCTTGTGCAAAATAGCCGCTTTACTAGTACTAAAATTATTTATAACCATTTTCAAAGCACCCACCCCGAGAAGAAATTGGACGTCTTTGAGACTAGATGCCTACATAAAATATTGGTAGGTATGAACACAATGAACAAAGATGAACAAAGATGAAAATGTCAAGCGCGTAAGCGATATCTGATTTAAAAAAATATATGGTAGACAATGTAGTACATATATATTTGAGTGAAAAAATAAACCAGATTAAAATGCACCACAGCTGCGCCGTGCAAAAAAGGCCTGTTGTCGTCTGCAGCTACCATAATTTGAAATAGTGGTCAATTTACATAAATACTGACATTACGTAATATCAAGTATATATTTCTACATACATGAATTGCATAAATAATAATTCAGCCTTTGGGGTTGTTTTTCATCAATTAAGTGGTAGTGTATGTCTATATATTGCACATTTTCCTTTTTCATCAAATCTCACTAAATGTTGGAGGGTGCCCCTGAACGGGCCAAGCTCCCCAAATCTCTGATGGGCTTTATCTAATTTAATTTAGTATGTTGGGAAAGTATCCAGCCATTTTGAATATCTCGAGAAACGGTTGCACTCTTGATGTAACTTGACAACGATCAGAGGGGACCTTACTGTGCATATATATATATATATGTATATACAGTATCGCCCATAAATAAGTACACCCCTACCACTTTTTAATAGAAAGTTAATTTTCTTCTAAACCAAACATATCAGTGACCAGTTTTCATGGTATTAATTTATAGGTATTTCAGGATTTTACAAGGACATTTCAAGTATACTTTATAGGCAAAATTATGGATTTAATTCATGAAAGAGATATATACATATATATATATATATATATATCGTTGGAAAGAGAATTTCTTCAGTTTTCCTAAATGTAGAATCATGGGGCGGGGGTGCACGGTAAGCCCTGCTGGCCCCGGCCTAAATCCTAAGGCTGGTCACTTCAATTGTTTTGTTGGTTCCTTTGGACACTGGGAGAATGGGTTGCGTTGTGAAGAAGATACGTGTGTGCGAACCTGGATTTTCAGCTTTAACGCTAATAAAAACTCAATAGGCTTAATGCAGAATGGGACATGAGACTGGCATTGGCACCGTCGGTTGCGCCACGAATAAAAACCCTCTGGAGCCTAAGTTTTGTCGAGAAGGGGGCGCCGGCAAACAAGTCTGAGAACCAGGGGTCTATACCTTTTCCGTAGCAAGTTTATTTTTTATTTGCATGACGTATTTTAAAATTTAGTCGTCTTACTTTTTAATTTGATTGCCATAGTTTTTAATTTAAAAATTTGGTTGTCGTAGTTTTTAATTTGGTCGCCGTATTTTAAAATTTGGTTGTCGTAGTTTTTAATTTGGTCGCCGTATTTTAAAATTTCGTCACCGTAGTTATTAATTTGGTTGTCGTATTTTAAAATTTGGTTGTCGTAGTTTTGAATTTGGTCGCCGTATTTTAAAATTTGGTTGTCGTAGTTTTTAATTTGGTCGCCGTATTTTAAAATTTGGTTGTCGTAGTTTTGAATTTGGTTGCCGTGGTTTAAAATTGGGTTCCCGTATTTTTCAATTTGCTTGCTTTAATTTTTCAATTTGCTCGGGAAAAGGTATAGTTTGTCATGACATTACATTTCACTCAATCAATAGAAAGAACACCGTCTAGAACAGATAAGAGATTAGGAAAAAAACATACCCAAGAAAAGTTTAAAACAAAATGCTAAATTTATCCACAAGGTTTTAAACATTCTTATACAAGATTATTATATGATCTAGCTTTCCAAGGGAAATTATGAATCACCGCCACCTATATATGCTTCTTTTTTTTGTAAATTTTTTTTGTAAATTATGTAAATCGTGATCACTAAATAGTCCGAATTTTCAAAATCAAGTGAGAATGCTGCTGGACACAAAATAAGGGATCAACTTACATTGTGAATTGAACCCCCTATCAAAAATCTAGGCGGGTGGCGGGTGGACAAAAACGAAAAGCATTTTCCCTACTCATTGAGGGGAGTGTGTGTACACAATTTCAAGTTTCTACTATGAACGCATAAGTGCACAAATGTTAATTTTTTAAGTGAGATTAATTGAAACTTGTCCCTTAATAAAATGCATGGGTCTTTTTCGTTAGTCCCCACCAAAAGACAACGCCCATAATTTTGAAGTACGACCCCCCAAAAAACAAACTTGCTCAGGAAAATGTATAGTTGTCATTTCGAGTTCCCTTTCGGTTTACTTTGAGGGGCACTGGATACATTGGAAGAAGGCTGGAGAGCAGAACGACTGAAATTGTGGCGGGTGGACAATAAAGCATTTTCCCTACTCATTGAGGGGAGTGTGTGTACACAATTTCAAGTTTCTATTATGAACGGTTAGGGCTGGGCGAAGTCCGGATACATAGATAGATACATAGATACATATAAATGTCAGAACACATGGATAACCTAAACCCAGCAATAAACCAGTGTTGTGGGTAGCGGTGATTAATAAGTCCTCTCATGTATGGGCGCAATAATAGACTGAAGGATTTCCAATGTTGGTTCCATTTGGGCACTGGGGATTTGAGCTCAATCCTTAGGCTGGACACTTCAATTGTTTTGTTGGTTCCTTTGGGCACTGAGAGAATGGGCTGCTTTGTGAAGAAAATACTATGCTTCATATCGCCGAAGATGGGCATAAAGAGTTCAATCCCCAGCAAAGGCACCGTAAGTAATGATAAAGGATTAAAACAAAACGTTTCTCTGAATGGCATAAAGGATACTCTTTGATAGAACTCTGAAGCACTGGTAGAATCATAGTTTCCGTGCGTAGAATGGAGATAACTCCCATTAGCCGAAACGAAATAACTTAGTGTTGTCTATACCAGTTGTTCTCGAGGGGGGAGGGGCTGAAAGGATATCTAGGGGCAGCCTGGAAAAAGCTGAATGAATGAGAATTTTCTAATGAAAGCAATTGCCAAACATCACAAATCGTGTGAAATGAAGCTATTTTTTTCTGAAGTACACGTCTGCGCTAAGGACGCTGACAGCGTTCTATTCTTTTGTATTAATTCCACTGACATGCGATATGCATGATAGACGTACCAAAGTGAACAAACTTTCGCTACTGGTTAACATGCATAACTTGTGTGATTTTGTTATCATCTCATGATGCACACTAGTTATTTACTTTTGAGTTTTTGTACACTGTTAAATGCATACTTAGGTCAGCAGTTAGCAGTCTGCAGTTGTAGTGCAGTTATCTGTCTTGAATTCACACTAATTGTTGAACATGAATTTAGGTAAAAAAGATGGGTTATGCCTCATCGCATGATTTACCGTAACTCCACCGCTGTGCGAGAGTATTGACACTTGTATGACAGTAGCATCCTCTTCAAAGTACTTGAAGTTTCAAGTCCTTGCGTTTGCAAGCAGTGAATATTCTACTTCCATTTCCGACAACATATTTGTGCGATGCTGGATTTTCAGCTTTAACGCCAATAAAAACTAAGCAGCGCAATAAACTTAATGCAGAATGGGACATGAGACTGGCATTGGCACAGTCGGTTGTGCCACGAATAAAAACCCTCGCAAAAAATAAACGATCTCACAAACAAGCAAGCAACTAACACTACCATTTGTGCTGTTTTCCCGAGAGATTTTGTAAGATTTGAGTATCAAAATAAATGTCTAGTTGGAATATGGTATCTGAATGTCTGAGTTAGAGGTCTGGGGCCTAGGTTTTGTCGAGAAGGCGGAGAACCAGGGGTCTATACCTTTTCCCTAGGAAGTTTCAAAGTAAGGCAAGCAAATTAAAAAGTATTCCAAGTTAAAAAAATACCTCATGTAAATTTTAAAATACGGCAACCAAATTTTCAATTGTTCAGAATCGATCAAGGAGATTGAAAAGGCGAACTCACAACATGACATGCTGCCAAAAGACCAAATTTTATTTTCTATCCTTCTAAAATAAGAATTGTTCAGAATCGATCAAGGAGATTGAAAAGGCAATCTCACAACACGGCATGCTGCCAAAAGACCAAATTTTATTTTCTATCCTTCTAAAATAAGAATTGTTCATAATCGATCAAGGAGATTGAAAAGGCGAACTCACAACATGACACGCTGCCAAAAGACCAAATTCTATTTTCTATCCTTCTAAAATCAGAATTGTTCAGAATCGATCAAGGAGATTGAAAAGGCTAACTCACAACACGGCATGCTGCCAAAAGACGTCGGTCACGTGACAGCTTCTATTGATTGACCAACCAGACCTGTACACTCTTATATTCATCTTGCCGTTATTCGACGTACATTTATCTACATCTATTATGGATACAACCTTATCTCCACCGATATCTTTAACTTTGTCCACCCTCCTTTCTACCCATCCATATTAATGACTATTCACTTTTGAGTTGTGAGTACATGTTTCTCATTTTCTATCTCGATTTCCCCATTTCTCATATCCTTCCATTATCTGGCATTTTGTGGCATATTTGATTAATATTCTTCCGTTCTTTCGCAGCGTCGTGTCCGTGCCCACGACTCCAATTTCATTGCATATTTCCAATAATCCAAAGAATCACGAACTGGGTTGCCAGATAGTTGGACACGTATCTGGCCAAAAACACAAGCCGAAAATGGCCAAGATGGGCCAAAATGGCCAAATATGGTCCAAATGGCCCAAAATGGCCAATAAAAGCAATTATTTTTGTCAAACTCCAGTCCAAGTTGGAACTGACATTGTTTTCCTCCGTAACAAAAACAACAAGAAAAATCCTCACCATATTTAGGAGAGGAAAATCCTCACTGGTTGTCTATCACAGTGGTTCCCAACCGGCGGTGGGGAAATCACCCCAGGGGGGATTTGGGTAGTCCAAGGGCTATTAGGTCAAAATAAAAGTTCAGTCTAGAGATAGGGTTTTCTGCACTTATATCTATCAAGTCAAAGGCTCGAAATAAGCTCCAAGTTGAGAATGATTTAAGATGTGCTCTATCACTAATAGACCCACAAATCGAAGAACTAGTAGCAACAAAAAAAAAACAAGAACAGAGATCACATTGATATGTATATCAGTTACGATAGCAGAATTCTTATTTTTTTGTAATAAATTGGAATTTCAAATGATGTGTTCTAATTATGTTCGCTTGCTTTCTTTGAGTAACAAATACACAGCTTAAACTAATTCTTAGTATGAAGCTGTCTAATTATAGGCAAAATTAAATTATTATTTGAAATAATTCTTTGTTGCAACTTAACAAATGGAAGGGGGTAATACTAGTAATCTTATTGATACAAGTTGGGAATGACTCGAAAAGGTTGGGAACCACTGGCTATCACGTAACGTTAAATCAAACCTATATAACGAATTAACATTTTCCTATTGAAATCACGACCAATGCGATTGGAAGGCGGCTCTCTTACCAACTGAGCTAAACTGATAATACCCACGAATTTATTGTCAAACTTCACTTCAAGTCGGGAGATGACTTTATTTTTCTACCGTAATTTGAAACCACGACCAACTGATTGGTACGCTGGTCTCTTAC
>VCCN01006448.1:994721-1006355 GCA_006491835.1 Architeuthis dux | reverse complement strand
AACCGACAGTACCGCTTGTAATGAACCATTCAAATTTATTCCAACGTTATAAAGAGAATCAGTTTTCCAACAGTGTATCTTGTCAATTTGTATCCGTTGGGCCTGAGAAGTTACAGCCAAAAATATGAAGCTAGGTATTTAGCATTTTCCAGGGGAATTTCAAGTATATAGTCCACAGTCTATGGATTGTGGATTTAATTCCTGATGAAGATATATACAAATGTATATCATTAGAAATAGCCAACATGGTATCTTGTCAATTTGTATCTGCTGGGCATTATAAGTTACAACCAAAACCGTGAAGCTAGGCGTTTCAAGTACACAATCCAAATTCTATGTATTATGGATTTAATTCTTGATGGAGAGATATACAAATACATATCGTTAGAAACAAGATTTCATCAGCTTTTTAACAACGTATCTTATCAATTTGTATCTGTTGGGCATGAAAGGTTACAGCCAAAACGTTAAAATATGTTATAGACATTTACTAAATTTACTCTGGCACAAAGCCACATGTGTGGAGCAACCAATGGTAATCATAGAGTTCTGGGGGTGGAGGTACAGGGTAGGCCCTGCTGGCCCCTGGAATATTTATTATTTCTGCCTGTCCTTGTCAATACCGAAGCAACAGTAACTGATGATGTCCATAAGCAACTCTTTGAGCGGTTGGATATGTAATTTGATCCGTCAGGTTTAACTATTCTGAAGTATCAATCGCATTGTACATCGATATAGAATAGATCCTGGTATACAGCCATGTGCATTCTTAATAAATCATTTTAAGCAACGTTGAGCCAGGTCAGTAACCGACTGGGTATACCGGGTGCTGTAAGCATCTGTGGATCATGTAGAAAGCCTCTTGAGGTGATCCCGTTAATCCTCCTAGGAGGGGACCGATCTCAACACTACGCTATATAATGCATGTCAAAGCCCCCACCCCCAACCCTGTGATTGGCTGCGAGCGACATGAGTTTAATGAATGAGTACATCGATAGCAAGCCATTAAAGCCTCCTTCTGTATCAATGTCATTTTTCATGAAATGAATTAAAGAACATTCTTGACAAGAGAATAAAAAATAAATATCCTATTTCAATTTCGAAGCAAACAGGAATTGTTGGCTAAGATTTATGTGCTGTCATATCAATAACCGAATTTCATTGCAAGTAGTTTGTGTCCCCAACTCCGCTTTCCAGAGATTTTCGACATTCTGGGTGTTTGATAAAGAACAAATGATGGCTTTTAACTTTATTATTTATTAACATTATTGTGTTAATATCTGATCAATACGTTGTCAGGGATGGGTCCAGCCTATTGAGCTGACCGTCTCTCAAAATAGGGGCGGGCTTTTAGGGGAATTTGGGGGAATGCTCCCACAGAAGATTTTGAAAATTATGTTTCCAAGATTGGCTAAAATTGCGTTTCAGGGCATATTAGCTACTGAAATTAAGATAAATCAAAATGTTCGGAAAAATTCTATGGGTATTAATGGTGTTGAGGCGAAAAGATTTAAAACTCGGAAGACGCTCAGAAAACAGTACAAATAAAGACCTTGTAAGCCCCCCTGGATCCGCCCTTGGTTTTATAGTTATACATTTTGGAGCATTTGCATAACTTTTGTGAACCTTTGTATGATGTGTTTAACTAATTAATTACATATTTTACATCTGTATCAGCAAAGACAACTGAATCTTTTTTATAACGGCCCGCTTTGTAATTTATTGAGTAGATTGATTTTCAGTTTTTATAGTATGACAGCCATGGAATCCCTGTGACGCACGGTAAATACTATGTTTCTCTATTGAAAGCCCCTGGGGAGATACTGTCCAGGGAAATTAATCTCCGGTTCCCAAACTGCTTTTATGTGAATCCTACAGAGAGGGAGGTTCGCTCGGATAGTGTAATGGTTAGCACGTCTGCTTCACACGCAGAAGATCCTGGGTTCGATGTGTGAGCAAAGAGTGTGGAAAAACTCTTCATTAGGACAAATTTCTCCGTGGACTCAGCTGCTAATTGAGTACACTCTAAGCTGTGTGATTGGGGTGGAGGTATCCCTTCGGTGGACTTGCATCCTGCCAAGTGAGTGGACATAGAATAAAGTCATGGTCTCGACCAGGCTTGAAACTTGCAAGGATCACTAAGCTGACAAATGGGAGCTGTCTCTTAAGAGACGGGACGCTTTACATCTTTACAGAGTGGGAGAGACGAAGTCTCGGAAAATCGGCTTTATTCGATGGTCATAAAACTCAACGCAACGCATTCGTTAATATTTATTTCAGTCACTTTTTTTCAACACAAGTAAGAATAAATCAGTTGTTAAAAGAGAGTTACAAAGGGAAACGTTGAAGATTTATGATACTTGTCAGCCTGAGTATAAAATAAGCGTGCAGTGTTTCCCAAAATGTGAAGTGATCATCCTCATTCTGTGTACTAATGAAATGACACTATCTAAAACCAAGTAACGCTTCGCTCGGAATCGATAATTATAAAAGAATAACCTCTGATTTTATATGACCAACATATACAAATCTATGAGCCATACGCCAATCGTTTATTAGAAATCGTCAGCCAGAACTGTCAACATCAAGATAGGTTTCTTCAGTTTTTAAGTTGATCTGTCTGGCTGGCTATGTATGTGTCACGCGTACAGGTCACAGCAATGGAGCTAGATGGCTTAAAATTTACACATTTACTACTTTTTAAAAAAATACCCCCCCCCGCCCAATATGTTTTTAGTGGGGAGATTCAATTCAAAATGTAAGTTTATGCTAAATTGGTTCCTTTTTTGTGTCCGGTATTGTTCACGCTTGTGTTTTGGAAATTCGGGCTTCTTTTTAGTGATCAGCGCCCAACAAAAAGGGAGAGAAGTAATACATTCATCGATCATCATTTTTTCCAATTTGTTTAATTGATCACCCCCAACAAGGCACGCTGCCAAAAGACGTTGGTTACTTGACAGTTTCTAATGAGTGACTAACCAGACCTGTTTCTGTGGGTTTTTTCTCTCGCACAAATAACAAATTGTGAAGTGATCAATCTTTCTTATTTATACCCTGTCTTGGAGAACGAGAACTTTTTTTCCAAACCATAAGTAGTGCTGTAATGAGTCTAATCATTTGTTTCTTCTTCTTCTCTTTTTTTAACGGCACCTCGACCCTTGGATCATTTAGTGCCGAATTCAGTGAGGCGGGGGGATCCCATGTCCCCGTGACTAGAGACTTGAGGGGGGAGAATCCCAAATCCCTGTCACTGAGACAAATGCCACGGGGACCGGGATAAAGGGGGGAGGGGGGAGATCCCAAAAGCTTCTCAGGACGAATCCTGAGCATGCTTATGGTGATCGCCTCCCGATCAACTGGCCAAGATAACCTGTGCAACTAAGTATTTGTTTATATGTATCATCGTCGTTCCCCGCAATTGTTAGTAAGATCTACTTCCGGCTTGCCAGGCCTTTCGAAGCTTCGTTCTGCTTACGGCACCTGGTATTCCCAAATGCTCACCCATCTATCTACTGACCAGGCTCGGCGTTGCTTAACTTCGGTGCTGTCACTAGAACCGGTGTATCCAACGTGATTTGGCGTAACCCGTTAAGCCTCGTGGAGAGGTTCCTTGTACTTTGCCGAGATGCATTTAGTACCATTTTTTAAGTTATTCGTATGACTCGGCGGTGGATTGAACCACGACCTACCAAACCGGGGTCGTGCACTCTACCACAGGGCCATCGGACTAAGTAGTTGTAACATTCACAATCTCTTCAGTCGTCCATTCTTTTTATTATTCGTGAACACATGAGACAAACACGCACGTTATAAACCGT
Source organism: Architeuthis dux (assembly GCA_006491835.1). Classification (NCBI taxonomy): domain Eukaryota; kingdom Metazoa; phylum Mollusca; class Cephalopoda; order Oegopsida; family Architeuthidae; genus Architeuthis; species Architeuthis dux. The sequence goes on along the minus strand of VCCN01006448.1, from coordinate 1,002,537 downwards.
CAACCAAAACTGTCAACGTAGGTTTCTTCAGTTTTCAAGTTGGTCTGGCTGGCTATGTATCTATCACGCGTACAAGCCGTACCAAAGGTGGCTGACAAGTTGGTGTGTGTTGGTTATATATATATATATTTTAATATTTCACTCGACTATTAGAAACTGTCAACCAAAACTGTCATCAAAACTGTTAACATGGCTTTCTTCAGTTTGTATGTATGTGTCGCGCCGTACCAATGGAGCTAGATGGCTGAAAATTCAAACATTTACTCCTTATTATGTCTAAAACACTTTATTTTTGTTTTTTTGAAAATTCCCCTCTAAATAGGTTTTTTCGTGGGGTGTTCAATTTGCAATGCAAGTTTATGCTAAATTGATGCCCTAGTTTGTGTCCGGCAACATTCACATTTGTTTTTGTCTTTTTAAATCAGACGTTTTTAAGTGATCACTTCCCAACAAAAGGCGAGAGAAGTAACTTATTCATTGATCACCCCTTTTTCCAATTTTCTAATTGATTTTTTTAATTGATCACCCCCGACATGGTTTGCTGCCAAAACGATTTCTATTGGGTGACTAACCAGTCATGTTTTTTTCTCTTTTTCGTGAACCACCATTCTACAATTAGTGATGTTCTGACCGAAAAGCTTGGAAACACTAAATATTTTATTCGCTTTCTGTGGTCTGGTGTCACTTCTGCGACAGGATAATCTCGGTTCTTCGATTCTGTTTGTCAGCGGAATCCCAGGAGGCCACCATTCCTGTAGCTGTCAGAAACAATTCATCTTCTAGCACGCAACGTGGAAAGAAAAATGAACATAAATAAAACATAGCAAAAGCTTTCGGCACGGAGAAGAAATGGGAGGACGGCCCCGAGAATTTGATGTTGGATTAGCGACATGACAAAAACAGGATTAAGTGAAAAAATATGAGACAGGTCTGGTTAGTCACACAATAGGAACCGTCTTTTTGGCGGAGTGTCTTTTTGGGGGTGATCAATTAAAACATTTGAAAAAGAGGTGAACAATGAATAAGTTGCTTCTCTCGCCTTTTGTTGGCTCAAAAAAGTCAATTTTTTTAAAAAAAGCTTGAACGCTGTCGGACACCCAGTGGACCAATTTAGTGAAAAATTACATTGTAAATTGACCTCTCCCCACACACAACTAAAAAACCTTTTTGTTGGGATTTTTGTTAAAAAAAACAAAAACTCTGTTTCTTCAAGACATAATAAGGAGCAAATGCTTAAATTATCAGCCCTCTAGCTCCATTCGTGTGGAGTGTATGAACGACACATACATAGATAGCCACCCAGCCAGCCAGACAGACAGGCCAACTTAAAACTGAAGAAACCTCTGCCGATGTTCACTATCTTGATGTTGACAGTTTTGGTTGACAGTTTCTAATAAACGATTGGCGTATGGCTCATAGATTTGTATATATTGGTCATATAAAATCAGATGTTATTCTTTTATCATTATCGATTCCGTGCAAAGCGTTCCGTACTTTAACATTCTAAACGTTACTTTTTGTTAAGCTCTTAAAATGCGTTTCTTAGCTTAAGAATCATGGAATTCTTTGGAGATTATAGTCTAAAACCAACTAGAGCAAAATATTTAAAACCTACAACCGTTTAATTTAATTTTTTTTTTGGGGGGGGGGTGTAAACGCAATTGTCAGGGAGGTAAAAATCGTAGTTAAGATGACAGTAACTTTTAGTAAAGTAACAATTAAGATTCGGTTTAAACTTTTATTGTGTGTCTGTTCATTCTGTAATGACAAGGATCCTAATATTTGAATAGCAAATAAGTAATTTCATAGATATTTTCTATAGTTTTGAGAAGGGTCATTAATATTCAAACGGTTCTTCGGACAATTGAACTCCTTCTTGTTATTTGTGTTGTAAACACGACGTTTCGGCCGATCCATTCTCCTGCCTTCTTCAGGTGTAAAATCCGAGTGTGATGGGCTAAACAGAAGTTATGTTTAAAGGGGGGGGGTAACCCTAATAGCACATGGCCCCGGGTGTTTCTGTGTCTTTGTCTTGTCGGGTCTTTGATTAAGCAGAGGGAAATCAAAGAGGCGACTCACATCAAAATATCGACTAAAGTGCATTAGCCAGACAAGTGTGGATTTCAACCCGATGTGGCTTCCACTTCTCAACAAATCTAAACCCGACAGGACAAAGACACAGAAACACCCGGGCCATGTGCTATAAGGGTTACCCCCATTTAAGCATAACTTAGGATTTTACACCTGACGAAATGTGTTGTGCTTTATGAAGGTAAATAGTAGTGATGGTAAAAATCCTTTTAAAATAAACTTTATTCTGATATCGGTCATACCAAATTTAACTACCAAAATTCGTATTGGTTTAATCCTACCCCAGCTAAACTGAATATGGCGTAATGACGCAACAAAAAAGACTTGCCTAGTTTATTTATGTAAACAAAAGACAGAAAATGATAACTGTTTGAGCGTTCCATACTTTAAAATTCTAAACGTTACTTTTTGTTAAGCTCTGAAAATGTTTTTTCCTAGCTTTAAAAAATCACGGAATTATAGTCTAAAACCGTCTACAGTGAAATATCTAAAGCCTACAACCCTTTTTATGGGGGGCAATTGCGAAGGAGAAACGTCATGACATAGAACTTTACTTACCGAACGTAACGAATTCAAAACACGAGCTGTCAATCGTCCCACCCCCGCTAGCTTCACTTATATTTTGCTCCCCCTCTCTCACTACCATTACTATCACCTACTCTCTCCCTAATACGCTTCTCTCTGTTTATGTATGTGAGATTGATTAATCGATTTCGACACCCTGTACGACTTTTTATGCAATGCCACTCCCCTCATGTTACTTTTACCATCATTCTGAGTATTTCTACAAAGTTTTATTACATTCCATCCATGCATCTTAGAGGAGATAGCCAACAAAATATACACCATGTTCGCGTGTATATGCTAGATTTTGGTAATTTCCTTAACGTCGATTCGTCGCTTCGCTCGGACTTATTTTTATCGAACTTGGCAGAGCCAACAGAAGAACTCGGTGAATCCGGAGGAAGATGACATTGGTGATGGCAATCCTGAGGATCTCAATGACAAGTAGCTGCTTGCCTACAGACTCGTCTGCAGTCACAATGACAGTGTCATAGAGGACAAGAAGAATGATACGAACACCACTACTCTCCTCAACATTTTTGGGGCTGCTGGCACAGGCAATAACTTCTGGCTCAACACGGTCAGGCGTTATGGTTTCATCGTGCCAGCTGCTCCTTCTGGGGCAGCAGCATTCCTCATCGGAGGCGAGACGCTCCATAGCCTTCTCTTCCTGCCTGTCTCAACGCCAATTTCAGTCACTGGATCGCGGTCGTCTAAGCTTTTTCCAGGAAAGGATCAGAAATGTCGGCTTGATCGTCATTGAAGAAAAGTACGTGAAAGGACAAAAAGATGTTCTATTAAATCAGCAAGAGAATCCAGGAGGCTATACTGGAGAAGGAAGACCAACAGTTTAGTGGCATGTCCATTGTCTTGTTCGGAGATAGGAAACAGCTACAGCCAATTCTTGACACTGCCCTGCACCAGGATCCCTCTGCGATAACAGGACGAACAGCTGCAGCAAGGCAAAGGAGTTGAAGAAGAAATCAGAGGCTAAAGGCCAGGAAAGCAAGGCGAAGGGATATCCGCTGTACATTGAATTTGACAAGTCCATCATCTTTGACAAAATTCACCGTCAAGAAGGAGATGGTCAGGCACAGTTACGGGAGGATTTGCAACGTCTCAGCGACAGGAAAATTTCGTAGACTGACTGGGAAAGATGTAAGTGTCGCAATCTCGATCTCCTCTCACCGGTTGAACAATATGTTTTCTTCAGGGATGGAACGATGGCATGCGCCCTTAAAAAAGACATGTTTTTACACAACGAGAGGAAGTTTCAGGAGCTGCACTAACCCATCGCCAACATTAAGGCCGAAAACAATCAGGCCAGGGGGAAAGCCGCGAGTCTCCAGACAGCATCATGATTTGTCGCGGAACAAAGTTCCGTCTCACAAACAACCTTTGGATTACAGCGGAGCTGACAAATGGAGCCGAGGCTGAGGTGTGCCACATCATCTACGAGGCGGGGAAGAAGCCACCAGAGCTACCTGTAGCTGTGTTTGTATACTTTCCGAAGTACAACGGCCCGGACTGGAGAGAGGACATATCAAATATCATCCCGATCGGTCCTCTTACAAGGATATGGTTCAGTCACAGGACCCAATGCACTTGGATGCTGCTGCTCATAATCTTGGATTATTCACTCTCCATACACAAGCTTCAATGGAACGCGATGCAGAAGGTCACCCTGAATGATTGCAAGAAGCGTGTCCTTGGCCTTCTTCTTGTTGGACCAACCAGGATCAAGACATTCGAAGGCCTGGCCTTCAAGCCCTTTCCAAACTTTGACCACTTTGCACAGATTGGCAGAAAGTCCAGCCGTAAGGTATGTTTCAATGAATCCAGTTTTTTTCAGCCCTGAGCCCACAACAAACGCCTAGTCGAGAGGCAAATCAAGATAGTACAGGATTCGTTTAGGTATTGACCAGGCTCGACGTTGCTTAACTTACGAGATCCGGTGTATCCAACGTGATTTGGCCGTAACTCCTTAGCCTTAGTGGAGAGTTTCCTCAATCTTAGCCCTTGTGCTGCGTGCTTAGCAGAGAGGTATTGAGTACCATTTTTTAAAAGAAGTATTCGGTATGAGTCGGTAATGGACTGACCCACAGTATAGGGCACCGGAGGCGATCACTGGGCAACGGTGATCGGTAATGTGTGTGGGTAAATATCAATTCAAATTGATATGAATGTAAGAACATACCGGTAAGTCAGACGCCGCTGGACACAAAAAGACTAAAGTAATAAAAAGGTTTAAATATAAAGATGACACAATAAAATAAGAAAACCTTTACAAAACGATGACCGATATGTTCGCAATAAAAGATAAAAATGCGGATATACGAGAAACCTGAAGGCACAACTTTGAACATCAAAGCAAAGGAATGGTCGAAATGAATAACACTTGGGATAATCGATCCAGCTCTATTGAGCTGAAATCGAAAATATCGGAATATCAAATATACATCACGTGAAAGGATATGGTCGAGTACTGCGTAAAACACTGATCACCTTGGCCCGGTGGTAAAGTGCTCGAATCTGGTTCGGTAGGCCATGGTTCACTCCACCGCTGAGTAATACCAAAGACTGTAGAAAAATGCTACTCAATTGGATAAATACAATTAGTAACTGTGGTTACTGCCCTGTGTTTTGTAAAAAAAACTTTATTGACAAGTTGCAATTTCTTCTTACTCTTTAATAGGCCTGTTTTTACTGCAATTGATTGCACATGTTTTCAAGCGCTTTTGTCCAGTGACTTAAGTATTGAGGTTGCCGAGAAAGGGCGCTGTCTGTCCCGAGAAAGAAATCTGTGTCTCTCTGTATGCGTGCGTATGTGTGTATGTGTGTGTGCACTGCGATTACTCGACAACAGTACATTGTACGAAGTTGACATTGTTCAGATATATTAGTAAGAACACAACGCAGTGCAGTGTCGAGTTTATATCTTTACTGCAATTGAGTGCACATGTTTTCAAGCGCTTTTGTCCAGTGGGGACTTAAGTATTGAGGTTCCCTAGAAAGGGCGCTTTCTATAAATGCATTAAAAAAAAGTTGTTTTTTTGTTGTTGTTGTTGTTTTAATTACAATATTCAAATGTCTGCATGAATGTGTGACCTTATGAACTCCGAATTCTAGTTCTCAGGTTCTCATGTTACACATACAAAAATCATCACAATGTGACGTTACACAAAAAGAATTTATTTTCAAACTTATTATTATTATTATTATGATGATGCCGGGGGCCTGCAGGGCCTATCATGCACCCCCCACCATGATTCTACATTTAGGGTAACAAAATGTTCCTTAGGATGTCCTCTTTCAGAAAAAAGATGTTCCCAAGAAAACAGTTGGGAAGAAATACTTAATTTTCATTAAAAAAATGGCCACCAGCACACACCAAAAAAGACAAAATTTCATATCTCGGCTCCCAATTGACATATCTGAATACTTTAAAAGGCTAAATCATGGGTTTCAGACATGAGGAATTCAAAAATCTACTTTATAATTTATAGGTATTTCTGGATTTTACGAGAATATTTCAAGTATACGTTATAGGCAAATTTGTGAATTTAATTCATGAAGGATATATATACATATATATTGGAAAGAGAATTTCTTCAGCTTTCGAACGGTGTATCTTGTCAATTTGTATCTATTGGGCTTAAAAAGTTACAGCCCAAAACATGAAGCTAAGTATTCAGCATTTTACGAATAAAACTTCAAAGTCTATGGATCGTAGAATTATTTCTGATTTAAGTATATATATACATTTTCTTGGGAAGAACAACCTCATTTGCCTAAAAGATTAAAGACTTTAAAAATGTAGTTCTTCCCAACTTTTCTTGGAAACATCTTTTTTCTGAAAGAGGACATTTTTTGGTACCCTAAATGTAGAATCATGGGGGGGGGGTGCACGGTAGGCCCTGCTGGCCCCCGGCCTATATAGACCAGGCTCGGCGTTGCTTAACTTCGGTGATCTTACGAGAACTGGTGTATCGAACGTGATTTGGCCGTAACCCCTTTGCCTCGAAGGGGTGTTCCTCAATCCTAGTCCATGCGCTGAGTGCTTAGCGGACGGGCAGTGAGTACAGTTTTTAAACGGCTTGTCAGGCCTGTCGAAGCTTCGTTCTGCTTACGGCACTTAGTATTCCCCAATAGCCACCCATCTGGGAACTAACCAGACTCGGCGTTGCTTAACTTCTGAGATTTTAAGAGAACCGGTGTATCCAACGGGGTTTGGCCGTAACACCCCAGCTTCGATGAGAGGTTCTTCAATCCTAGTCCTTGTGCTGAGTGCTTAGCGGAGGGGCATTGAGTACCGTTTTTAAAGTCTTTAGTCTGACTCGGCGGTGAATTGAACCACGGCCTACCGAACGGAGCTTAAACTGAAGATTGTGCGGCATGGATTCTTGCGAAAGATGGTTTCAAACGGCTAAACACAATAAGAAAGGAGTAGAAGCTGCTACCGAGGTAACTGGCGAATTAGATTGGTCCTTTAAATATTCAAACGAAGACCTACGAACCATAACAAAAACAATGCCAATATCTGATCTTTACGAAGTACAATATTTAAAATATATAGCCCATGTAACAAGACTACCTAATTTTTCCATTCAGAAGCAGTTGCTATTTGCCAATGAAGAACAAAATTCTCCCCAAATTCATAGCTAAAGATTGAGACAATGTTGGGTTTATCTAACATGCAGATACAGAGACACTCTAAAGGCACAAAGTATCTAAAATAAATAAGAAAAGATGATGATGATGATGATGCTGCTGCTGCTGCTGCTGATGATGATGATGATGATGAACCCTCGGCAAATCGCAGGATAAAGAGAACAAAAGAGCCGTGGGGGACTGGACTAAAAGCAAGGTTGCCAATTTGGCTCTTTTGGAGCTAGATCTAGCTCCTTTTTGGCGCATTTAACTCCTATAAGTCCGCATCAAGCTCTTAGCTCCTAATTTAGCTCCTTTTCAATTTATATAATTTTTAAAAACATTTACTTTTTAATGAAATAATTCATGAATATTAGGTAAGTAACATTGCAATTATGTGTAAAACACCCTGTAATTCCTTTTTTTTAGAGAATAGAAAGTTTTATTAAATTCATATAAAATACAACCACCAAAACAATGTATCCAAAACATGGTCATATATACATATATA
>VCCN01006448.1:757752-770248 GCA_006491835.1 Architeuthis dux | reverse complement strand
ATATATATATATATATATATATGTATATATATACGCATTTGTGATCATCCACCTGCACTTCCGATAGTCTACGAAATACACTGACTAATTGGTACATTTTCCTAGAGTTATTAAAGCATCGATCGATGAAGTAACATCATTTCTTTGTTGTTCACGTTAATCTTAAAGCATTTAGCCAAGTTTTGATACGATTCTTTCCATTTGCCGTCGGTTTTCAATGACTGAAATGTTTCTCCAAGAAAAATAAATACTTTTAATTAGACGCAGAACTACATTAAGCCTTTGAACATTCAATACAAACCCACGCATTCCACTACCATTATTTTGTTCTTACCACGAGATCTTTCGTCATTAATTATTTACATTTAATTTATTTACTTATGATGTTGCCAGACGAGCTCGGTACAGTTTTATTTACTCATACTTTTTGTTTTGCTTTTTAAAAATTACTGTAAAGAATTTACGTAACGATGTGGAAATTTCTTATTTCATGAAGACATCGTCCTCTTTTCCGAGAACCTTCATGAACTCCAGATGAGGTTTGACGAACTGAATGAAGAGTGCAAGAAAGCAGGTCTTCACATGAACTTCAGTAAAAACCAATGTCATGTGCAACAAATATATTGAGGATAAAGACACATGGATCAAAATTGAAAAAAGAAAGACCTAAAGAAAGTAGACCACTACATCTACCTGGAACAACGAATCTCCATGAAATCCTCTAAAGAAGAAGAAATCAGGCGAAGAATCTCCCTAGGTTAGCAAACTTTCGGCAGGGAAAGCTCAACATTCAAGAACAAAAAGATCCCATTACTTTTGAAAAGAAGGATCTACAACAAATGCGTCCTTCTGATATTCCCCTAAGGAGCTGAAACATAGAATCTATCCAAAAGATTAGCACTCTCTTCGGGGGATCACAGGGCTGCACAATATATTAGAAAAGAACAGGAGTCAGAGATATCATAAAATCCATAAGAAAACTCAAATGGCAATGAGCAGGCCATGTTGCAAGAATGTCAGACAACTACTGGACATCTTGACTGGATCCACAGAGATCATATGCGAAACTAAGGCCGGCAGCATATAAGATGGTGTGACGATTTAGACAGGTTCAGGAGATATTGACCCAGCGACGCGTGCGATAGAAAACTCTGGCGAGTCTTGGCGAGGGTCTATGTCCAACGACGGACGTTAAAAAAATGATGATGGTGGTGATGTTGATGATGATGATGTCTAGAAAAATGTTTTGGGTTGTGTTTTTTCAAAAGTCCCATCCAAAATAGATGTTTAGTGGGGGGGGGTTCAATTTACAATGTAAGTTCATGCTAAATTGGCCCCTTAGTTTGTGTCCAGCAGCGTTCACGCTTGGTTTTTGAAAATTCACTGTACTTTCACTTTCACTTTTCCTTTTGTGCAGATCAACAGATTTGCATTCGCCCACTCAGCAACTTTGAACAAAGAGGCAATTATACAAGTGGGCGTGTAAGTCTATGAAATATCGCTGACTGTTTTCCAGCACAACCTTACACAATTGCAGATAATCAGAAATATTTCCCTGTAGCTATTTCTCTCGTTGTTTTCTATTCAACGGCTTTGTATCTGAATTACAAAATATGAGTTATGAGGATAGGTTAAAAGTCTTAGGTTCAAACACATTAGAAAATAAGATGGATCGGAGAGATTTGATAGAAATGTTGCGAAAAGGTGATAATTTCACAGCGGAAATAATTCTACAGCGAAAACAATTGCTAGTGAGTCCATTTAAGGAGGTTTCTCAAATGAGATGCAACACTATATTGCTTTATAAACTACTTTATCAAATGTTAAATTATTCTATTTATAAAAATTGTTTAAAAAAAGGAGAATTGTAAAAAATAGCAAAGATTATGCAAAAGTTTACTGGCGCTGTAATATTTTGTATTTAAATCTATATACTAGTAGAATTTCAATATATGAACATGAAATGGCCGTTTATGAAGGGAAAAATATGCTTGGTGACACCCTAAAGTTGTTTTTGAAATATGTACATTTTGAACAAGAGCTCGAACAGTAGTCTTTGTATCAGTTTCCACAACATCTCTTAAATTCGACTTTTGAGAGGGTAACATTTCCATACCCCTGTAGTATAACGGCGGTTGTACTTTTTCTTCTGGTCGCCGAGAGGGAAAGGGATGCTGAGAGAGGGAGGAAGAGAGATATAGTTTCAGAGAAAGAGAGACGATCATTTCTTCCGGGGCTGCGGACTGCGATGATGATGATGATGATGACTCTGTCCGGGTCTGCTGACGGGAGCTGATCTTTCTGTGGAGGGAAATTCATTTCGGACAAAAGACGACAAAATTCACGGATCTTCAATTTGAAATCTGAGGTTTTATTTACGCATATGTCGGTTAATTTCTGGGCCGGTCCGCGGATTTCATCGAGGTACGGAAATTCTGTTGCATTTCGTTTTCTAACTGAGTTGGTCACGTTTCAGAGTTATTACTACGAAAACCAAGGGTTTCTGCCTCTTCAAACCAGCCGGGTGGAAGAAGCCATTTCGTCTCTGACCTGTCGCTCCGGATTCAAATCTCCAACTGGTCACCGCTTCTAACCGGCTCTCACCCCCACCCTCCCTGGCGGGGAGCGTACCTCCTCGTCGACCCTGTTGCTTCAGATCTCAACCTCAACTCTTGTTTCCCTCTAGCTGCTACTGGTCATACGATCCTCCCTCTTTTCAAATCGTCAACGGTTTCTGGTAACCCGATCTCTCCAGTTGGTCACGTAGGCAGTTTAAAATAGATTTCAAATCTGACCAGCTACCAGCGGCTACCGGTAACATGATCTGGGTGTATTTCGTTACACCGCGCTCTAATATTTTAAATCCAGTCAGCCACTTAATGAGGTTAGATTGGTAAAAAAAAATGGCTAGAATTGCGTAGATTTAATTTCCAGGGAACTGGGCAACTGTTCCAAAATCTCGTACAGACGCCCCCAAAAGTAAATATACAATGTATTTATCATATATTAAGTCATTAAGGCACTGTTTTGTTTGGCAGTTTTTGTAATAACGCACTGTTAGCCATAACAAAAATGTATTGATTGGATTTACTTACTTACATACGTAATCGAAAACTATTAAACGAATCGATCTTGAAACAGGTAGACGCTTGACAGCAAACGTCGATAAGGAACCAACGGTCTTACGGTTCAAGCCAAGACTTGTAACTCAGAATATTTAGAGATCTGGTTGAATGTCTGCGATTGTTTTGGCTTAAGAAAATCACTGATTTTTAGAATGTTCGGGAAAGGGTAATAATTCCACAGTGGAAATAATTCCACTACGAAAAAATTGCTAGTGAGTCCATTTAAGTAGGTTTTTCAAATGAGATGCAACATTATATTGCTTTATAAAACTACTATATCAAACATCAAATTTCTCTATTTATAAAAATTGTAAAAAAATCGTAAAATAATATCTTTATGCATATATGCAAAAATTATGCAAAAGTTTATTGAGGCCGCTTAGTGCATTCTTTATTCGAATTTTAAATCCGTATAGTGATAGAATTGAGGCATCTACTGTAAGAGAGGCGGACTCGCCACTCTTCGTAAAATACGTTTTCGATGATAAAGTATTCAGCCATCCCTGCTCTATCTGTTGGTATAATCAAGTTTCCAGTTCGCCTCTAATACTCTCTGTTTTGCCATTGTTTACAGTACGATTTTTCACGACGTGCAAAACCCTGATTTTGTGAGTTTCACTTAGAGTAAAAGAGGCGAAGCGACCACCGAGGCGATAGACCGTAGGTAATGGGACCACAGTCGGCCAATCAGCGGACACGTAAGCATCTCTCCTTCCTCACTCACATTTATATATTTTGCCATTTTAGAAATAATATCTGGTTATTATTCTGGAATATCACGTAAAACAATATTATAGTCATATGCTACACAATATACTGAGGTATCATACAATCTTTTATGAAAATCAATCCAAAAATGTGGTTGGTTAATTCGCCCGTCCTACAGTAGACGTCTCAATTTTAGTATATTTATCATATACATATGCATATGTTATGTTTAGAAAGCCTTTATTGCTTTATTTTTCTTTTTCTTTAGAAAATCTTGTCGGGAGAATTATTTCCGCTGTGGAATTATTTCCGCTGTGAAATTATTTCCGCTGTGGAATTATTTCCGCTGTGGAATTATTTCCTGGGCCCGAAATGTTTAGAATTATGCGTGGTTTAGAATTAGTCGACTCTAATGTATTTTTTATACTAGAAGAAGATACATTGAACTAAGAGGTCAAAAGCAACATGTTGAAGTAAATAGAAGTAGATTAAATATCAGATATTCTCTTTTAGCAATAGAATTGTCGGTCTATGGTATAGTTTACCAGAATATGTAATGCTCTCACCAATGTAGATACTTTTAAGAAGAATTATGATATTCATTACAAGAAGAACACATGTTTAAGGTTTTTGATATTATGTAATGTATTTTTAATGATGTATGCTTGTATATACAACTTGTATATTTTTGGGGACTATGTTTTTCGCATTATGTACTAAGTATTATCACTGTAACTCAGATTTCTTAAGAGAAACGGTTGAGTTGGTTACAATAAAAATTCATGTTATATAAAATTGTACTAGGAAGGATTACATTTCATTGCACATTAAATTCGGGTAATTATACATTGAAGCGGCGTAAACTGGTCATTATGTAAACTAATATATTGAAGCGGCGTAAACTATTTTGACCATTTAAATCTATTTTTGAACATTAAAACACGCATACATTTCTATTTATTAAACTACAAAGGATATAAGTCAATTACGGAACAAATGAAAGCAGAAAACTTGACCATTAAAAACTGTATTTTATTAAAATTAACTACAAAGTATATAACTTAGAGTAAGTGATTAGTAGATTTAGGGAATAGTGTGTAATATATTGTGTAATAGAATATGTCAAAAATAGTTTACGCCGTCCATACATAGACTATAGACTATACTATGGTGTGTATTTTGTTCGCTATCTCCTCCTAGATATCCACTAATATGCTTAGGGTTAGTGTTTAGGGTTAGTGTTAGTGCTGGTGTTAAGGTTAGTGTTAGGGTTAGGGTTAGGTTTACATAAGTCAATTACGGAACAAATGAGAGCACCAAACTTGTCAAAAATAGTTTACGCCGTCCATACATAGACTATAGACTACGCTATGGTGTGTATTATGTTCGCTATCTCCTAGATATCCACTAATATGCTTAGGGTTGTGTTTTGGGTTAGTGTTTAGGGTTAGTGTTAGGTTTAGTGTTAGTGTTACTGCTGGTGTTAGGGTTAGTGTTAGTGCTGGTGTTAAGTTTATATAAATCAATTACGGAACAAATGAAAGCAGTATACTTGTCATTATCGCGATGGTAGTTTCGCCACTGTAATTTCCAGAGAAATGTCTAGAACAAAACTTTAGATGTACAAAACTGCCACCGTAGCGCCAAATTATGTCAAAAATAGTTTACGCCGTCCATATAAAAATACCGAGATTACGCCACTTCAATGTATATTAACAGCATTGCGTAAGTCAGATCTCACAATTTGAGGTTAACCGCCGTTGGTAGGATGCCGTATACTTACTGCCTTTATGTGGAAATTTAGTCTTTGTAGGTAGATCCGTTTGATGTCACACCATTGTAATTTCCCTTCCTTTGATATTTTCATACTAATATGATTGTTCGTGTTTAACATGCAACTGGAGAGTCTGTGAAACTTCTTACACTCACCAAAAACATTTACTTTAATGTCATTAGTTACTTTCTTTACCTTTGCCAACAAAGTTGAAGAGGTATATATATTCGGTCGTCTCGGTCTGTCTGTATGCCCATTCGATATCTCCAAAAGTACTCAATGAATCTCAATGAAATTTCGTGGTAGGATGGTCAATGTGATGAGAACGAGTTGGTTAAATTTTGGAGCGGATCCAGGAATTTCTTTTTATTAAGAGATATTTTGTTGTCAGAAGCCGGTCTGGCTACTACCCAGTCTTAATGCCAAGAACTACTACACAATCACCCACACTTCCAAAACTGCCCATATATACACCAGAACTTTTCTGTATCAACCACTCATTCCCTGATGAAGTTCTGTTAAGGACGAAACGTTGGAATAAATACATCTTCTGTACCACAAGCATTACGATTTTTATCACTTCACTCACATACATTTATGTATATGTTGATAACTGCCCACTCGATATCTCCAAAGTTTCTCAATGAATTTCAATGAAATCTTGTGGAAGGGTGGGCGATAGACTATGAAAGGGGTTATTGAATTTTGGAGCGGATGCACTGTTATTTTCCCCACGTCGTAGTTATATGTCCACACCACATAATATCACCAGAAGTTCATGTCTGTCCATACAATATCTCAAAAGGTTCTCAATGAATTACAATGAGATTTTGTGGAAGGTTGGGCAACGGACTATGGAAGAGGTGACTAAATCTTTGGGTGGATCCATGCACAGTTACCCCCCTTGGCAATGGCGTTGACAGAAGTATGCGCTCTCTGAATGCTATCTAGTTATCAATCGATTCTAGTAGTATGTCAAAATTTGTCTTACACGAATACATTTAAAGTTCTGTTGAAATGAAAATGAAAAATGTATATATGCCATTCAATATCAATAAATAAGATCTAAGATAAAACATTGGACAAGGTTAATATATACTTACCACAATCAGTATTTAGCCACACGCAGCTTTATGTTGGCCTTCCCACTGCCTGGCCTTTGCAGAAAAGTCATAGTAATAAAATGAAACAGGCGAGAGGGACAAAGTCAGCAATAGTTTTCACAAGGAATTTTGTACTTCGTGGAGGTCTTCAAGGTTGAGGAAAATAGAGGTCTTCATTAAGCAATTTATACATTTATGAATAGATAAACCTTTTTACATTATCGATTAAATTAAATAAATTACCAAAGATCTAGCATATACAGACCAAAATGGTGTGTATTCTGTTCGCTATCTCCTCCTAGATGCATGGATGGAATTTAATAAAACTTTGTAGAAATACTCAGAAAGATGGTAAAAGTAACATGATGGGGTGGCGTTGCATAAAAAGTCGTACAGAGTGTCGAAATCGATTAATCAATCACACATACATAAACAGAGAGATGGGGATTAGAGAGAGTGTGTGTGTGAGTGATAGAAATGGTAGTAGGCAAAAAGCAGCAGCCAGAAAACTGTAGAAATATTCAGAAGGATGGTAAAAGTAACATGAGGGGGTGGCGTTGCATAAAAAGTCGTACAGAGAAATCGATTAAACAATCACACAAACATAAACAGAGAGATGGGGATTAGAGAGGGTGAGTGTGAGTGATAGATGTTGTAGTGAGAGAGAGAGGATGAGATGAGAAGGAGCAAAAGATTTTAAGCTAGCGGGGGTAGCGGTTGACGGCATGTGTTTTGAATTCATTTCGTTCGATAAATAGACTTCTAAGTCATGGCGTTTCTCCCTGACAATCCCACCGCTCAAAAAATAAAACGTTTGTAGGCTTTACATATTTTACTCCAGATGGTTTTAGACTATAATTTCCAAAGCATTACGTGATCTTTTAAGCTAGGAAACACATTTTAAGAGCTTACACAAAAAGCAACGTTTAGAATTTTAAAGTACAGAACGCTCAAACAGCTATCAGTTTTTGTATTTTGTTTACATAACTAAAACTAAGCAAGTCGAAATTATTATTCAATTTTTGTTCACATTCACTGCATTTATTTCGATAGGGGTTCAGTTTTTGTTTTTAGTATTCACATAATATTACATATTTTCTGCTAGTATCAAATTTTAAAATGGTACACATTTATATGGTCCACGTGTTTGCCACATTTAACGAACATAAGAAGAAATAATAGGTATGAACAAAATTAACAAAAATGAAAGAAAATTTCAATTATGTAAGTGACATCTGATTTTAAAAAATGGATGGTAGACAATGCAGTATACATATATTTGAGTGGGAAAAATAAACAAGATTAAAATGCACGACAGCTGCGCCGTGCCTTAAATGGCATGTTATCGTCTGCAGCTCCCATAATTTGAAATAGCTGTCAATTTACATAAACAAAAAACAGAATAAAATATATTAAAAATATTTTTTCATCATTTCACTATATTTAATTATTCATTCTTGTTATAATATTTTTATATAAGTTTCAGTCGAACCAAGACAGAGAAAGAATAAAAAATATGCATTTCAAAAATGTATAAGATATCGGAATAAATCGATAAAAATGATGAAAAACATTTTTTTTAAATAATATTGATTGAAAAAAAAATCTTTTTCATAGATCAAAAGCCTGAATGATAATTAATCGAATAAAACTAAAAACATTCCGAAAAGAAAATTATTTTATTTAATTTTCATGTTTTTTAATGCCAAAGTAAGAGTTCCGTTCCGGCAGTTCCTGGATATTATTCTAAAAAAGTTAAACATAATTAGTATCTCCAAGGATATATCTCTAAAATGTGTAAAAATCAACGAAAGCATCATTATATAAAATAGATAAATCATCAAACTAATAAAAAGTGGGGTAGGAATCATATGAAAACACATTATTCTTCTCCGAAATTTGGAATGGAAAATGTTTTATTTTTAAATCCGCCCTTTAATAAATAAGTATTGAAAATCTTTATTAAAATCGGATAATATGCTGATTTTTGCCAGATGTTTAAAGATGTCTCATGCGTCGATTTCACGCTGAAATATTTGTCTATTTTGTTCATACCTAAGAAATAAGATGATATTTTGTTATGGTCCACCTGTTCGGTGCATTTATCAAACTTGGCAGAACCAGCAGAAGAGCTCGGTGAATCCGGAGGAAGATGACATTGGTGATGGCCATCCGGAGGATCTCAATGACAAGCAGCTGCTTGCCTACAGAACTCGTCTGCAGTCACATTGACAGTGTCATAGAGCAATGGTTCTCAAGGGGGCGGGGTCTGAAAGGATATCTAGGGGGGCCTGGAAAAGCTGAGAATCTTTTCGATGAAAGCAGCTGCCAAAAATCATAAATCGTGTGAAGTGAAGCTATTTTTTTCTGAAGTACACGTCTGCGCTAAAGACGCTGACTGCTTTCTATTTTTATTATTAATTCCACTGACATGTGATATGTATGCTAGATGTACCAAACTGAACAAACATTACTGTTATCATCTCATGGTACGCACTAGTTATTTACTTTTGAGTTTCTGTACACTATTAATTGCGTACTTAGGTCAGCACTTAGCAGTCAGCAGTTGTAGTGCAGTTATCTGTCTTAGTGTGGATATTGAATTCACACTAATTGTTGAACATGAATTCAGGTACAAAAGATGTGTTATGCATCATTGTATGATTTACCTTAACTCTACCGCTGAGCGAGACTATTGACACTTGTGTGACAGTAGCATCCACCGCGAACTTTTCACAAAAACGCGACATGTGTCGTTAAAACGGTTGAAACCTGAAATCTACTAATTTTATCATCATAATATTTGGGTTATTAATAGAAGAAAGATTGTAGAAAATTATCAACTAGAAATGATTTCTGCAGACCATATATGTCCGAAAATAATCGTAGTTGAAAACAATGCTTACATTCGCGAACCAGTGGAATAATAGTAATAGTATTAGGACATTTTTAGCCCAATTTCTACACACATTTTAAAATTCTACTAAAAACTACTAATGGACCAATTTCAATATTTTCAGGATGTCGTCGCATTGGATCAAAATGGCCATACCTCCATTTGTATGGTTTTGAGATATGAGCAATTAAATATTTTGAACAGTTATATTTTGATGGCAGAAAAAACAGAAAAGGTGACTGTAACAATGTTTTTTGGTAATTTTGCACTCTTTCCACAGCTCGGTTTTGTGGACATAAGGCTTTCTTGAATCAATGCACTTGGAGTTAAGGCCTTTTTGACACAAGTCTCTGTATTTTATTTACCTTAAATGAAAGTCAATATCTCCAGATATGATAGCCTTTTCATGTGTGTATTTGGACATAAGGCTTTTTTTAAGTAAGAAACTGATGTAACATTTGTAAATATGTAAAAATGTTATTTTCCCAAAAAGTGGACATAGGGCTTTTTTGATCCAATGCGACGATGTATTCAATTTTGAATGCATTTTCATATGAGAACTGCTCCTATGTCATGACATGGAAGGCAAAACGACAAGGGGATGCATGTGATCGATTTTCTTTTTAGAAAACAACATTCAGTGGAAGAAGTGTTGCTCTGTTTGCACAGATGGGTCAGCATCGATGACTGGTTTCGCGTGGCAAAGTATTGTGCAGAGACTGCTTTCTTAGAGTCATCAAACCATGAACTTGTCGAAGCGGTCAACAAACACTGCTGGAAAGCCTATCTGGCTTACTGATATTTTTGCAAAGGTCAACGAACTAAATGTATGACTGCAAGGGAGGCAGAGAACTATTATAGACAGTACGTCCTCCGTACACGCTTTCCAAGAAAAGAACTTTCGCTGTGGCTTGCAAAGTTACTAAGAGGTGATTTTGAGGTTTTCATTAAACGCATTTATTGGCAATGATGAGACTGGGGAGGGATTCACCAAGGCTGAGATGGGTGTGACACAAAAGCACATGCAGCAACTGAGCTTCAACTGCATATTTCTGCGAACCTGGATTTTCAGCTTTAACTCTAATAAAAACTCAGCGGCGCAATAGACTTAATGCAGAATGGGACACGAGACTGGCACTGGCACCGTCGGTTGCGCCAAGAATAAAAATCCTCGGTAACAAATTAATAAGTTTTGTTCAAGATCGAGAAGGGGGCACTGTCTGAGAACCAGGGTCATAGACCACAAGAAGAATGGCACGAACACCACTCCCCAACACCTTCTCAACATTGTTGGGGTTGCTGGAAAATGCAAGAGCATATGGCCCAACACGGTCAGGCGTTATGCCAAGATCCAAGAGGGGATGCACAATGATTTTATCATGCCAAACCCTTCTGGGACAGCAGCATTGCTCATCGGAGGTAGACGTTCTCTTCCTGTCTGTCTTAACGCCAATCCAGCTACTGGATCGCGGTTGTCTAGGCTTTTTGCATCAGTAAGAGACCCCAGAAGGCCATACCGTAGAAGGAAGACCAATCGTTTGGTGACATGTCCATTGTCTTGCTCTGAGACTGGAAACAGCTACAGCCGGTTCTTGACATTGCCCTGTAGCAGGAAGAACAGCTGCGGTAAGTCAAAAAGAGTTGAAGAATAAATCAGAGGCTAAAGACCAGGAAAGCAAGGCGCAGGCATATCCGCTGTACATGAAGTTTGACAAGTCCATTATCTTTAACACAATTCAGCGTCAGGAAGGGGATGGTCAGGCACAGTTTCGGTAGGAGTTGCAACGTCTCGGGGAAGGAACAATCCGTAGGACTGACTGGGAAAGATGTAAGTGTCGCAATCTCGATCTCCTCTCACCGGCTGAACAATATGTTTTCTTCAGGGATGGAACGATGGCATTCGCCCTTAAGACAGACATGCCTTTACACAACGAGATGAAGGTTTAGGAGCTGCACGAGCTCATCGACATTATTAAGGCTGAAAAAGATCCCAGGTCAGAGGCAAGCCGCGAGTCTGCAGACAGACAGAGTGGTCTCCCTGGCAGCATCATGATTTGTCGTGGAACAAAGTTTCGTTTGACAAACAAACCTTTGGACTACTGCAGGGATGACAAATGGAGCCGACTGTGCCACATCATCTACAAGGGAACACCGTGCAGGGGTCATCCTGAATGTTAGGCACTAAGAGTTTGTCATTGGCCTTCTTCTTCTTGGAGCAACCAGGACCATGACGTTCGAGTGCCTGGCTTTCAAGCCCTTTCCAAACTTTGACCGCTTTGCACAGATTGACAGGAAGTCCAGCCTCAAGGAACGCTTACAGGAGATAAAAGAACTCAAGAGAACTTAAGGAAGAAACCATCGCTACAATGAATCCCTGAGCCCGCAACAACCGCCAAGTCGGGAGGCAAATCAAGATGATCACGAGGTACAGGATTCAGACATTGCTTAGCTCAAGGTCCACACTCGGAGGTCCACTCTGCGAATCAAAAAGCAGCCAGCGCCACAGCTGACCTTGATGTCGATGAAAACAATTATAAAGACAAGCGTTATGCTTATTCGATGATTTTGGTCACCTTTTTTGCCAAAACTCTTTGACAAATGTTTTGGCAGATTTCTGTCTCAAATTTAGTGCTCCGTTTTCTTTCTTTTCAGTCAAAACTGTTGAATATCGTTAGAGTCAACAACGACAGAATGAAGATGACCTCGACCGGGACTCTTACGTGGGCTCAGAACCAAGAGTAAACAAGACGATCAATGTTCAAGAAAGAAAAATATGAAAGACAATTTACAATCATAACTTAACCTTTTTCCTGATAAATAAATTCAATTAATTCAAAGATTCTGACCAGTGTCCATCGGCGGACCGTGAAAGCTGCTGTCTACTAGAATT
>VCCN01006448.1:527196-544688 GCA_006491835.1 Architeuthis dux | reverse complement strand
GGAACTTAAAAGTTTGAGAAGATAGGATCTTCACACATCTTCGGAAGTAATACACACTGAAATAGCTAAGAGGATATAGGAAAAGATGTGTACATACATATATCAAAGAGGAGAAGTCTTTAAAAAAAGGGGGGGGGGCAAGCTGAGTAGAAGGTGTAGATAATAATGTAGGTGTACTCAAGGGAAAAGGAAAAGCCAAGAAAGCGAATGTGAAAAATCCTCTCTTAGATAAAAAAATAAATAAATAAAAGAATCAAGCCAAGAGCCTAAACATAGATCAGAAAAAAAAGGAGAGAGAGCGAGAGCGAGAGGAGGATGGAGGGAGAGAGTATTAAAAACAAACAAAACAAAAAACTGATTGTGGGTTTGTCAAATGAAAACCAAAGTATTCTCCGCTATTATGAAGTGCCAGTAATGGGGAACGTGAAAAAAAACCAAAAAAAAAACCTGTCTAGTTGCGAAGCAGCAAGATATGGATCTTGTTTTGCTATTACCTGGTTTCTGAGAGTAAAAGCAAAAACAGGAATTTGCCCAAAGGAGATTTTTCAATCAGTAAGGAGGGGCCAAGCCCCCTGAGAGTTCCCGATAGATCTGACGCGCATTTTTCAGTTCACTCTTTCTCCCCCCCCCAACCCCGTTGCCAAATAAGAGATTGAGATTCAAGATAAGGTGCCTGGTCACTGATTAGACTCAGATTTTCTCTTGACACTTCAGAAATTAGTGATGTTATCCAAAAGATGAAAATAAGGGAGACATGTTTTTTTAACCCCTTTCAGTGGAGATTATTAAAATTTTAAAATTATTCGTAATTAAATTTTTGGTAATCCTTGCAGATCCGGGCCTAAAATTGACTAGTGAAAATACTGCAAAAAGTTCTCTCTCTTGATGGCTTAAAAATAGCTACATTTGTAAAGTTCTCTCCCTTGATGGCTAAAAACGAAGGCTCCTGAAATGTTAAGTACGCTCGGAAATTCATACAAAGGTTCCAAAAAAGTATAATTATACAACGTATTGACCAGATATTAACAAAATAATGAAAATAAATAGCTAGAATTGTTAACTACTTGAAAATTCTTATTTATATTTGAATGTCATATAAAGACAACTAACATTGAATGATAAAGAATTATTTAGGTAAACAATAATTTTAGTTGAAAAGTAGTCGGGGACACGCAGGTCTCAAATTTATTGACAATACCTGTGGTACTTAATAGTATCATTAGTACATAAAGGGTTAAAAATTGACCAAAGCAGAAAAAAGATATTTTCGATAATTAAGTCTTGTCGAAACATATTCAACAGAAATCTACTTATATAATGAACAGTGTGATTTTCTTGGTTCTCTGTCCGTAACCATGGACTCTTCCACTTAAAGGTAACAATAACAAGTTTGCTGATAAAAATATCTCCTACCCACTATTTTAAACAATGGACTCTTACACTGAAACGAGTATTTGAGTTTCTTTTCTAAAAAAAACAAAAACAATTGAATATCATGATATCTTATTGTATGCATGCTGATAAAAGTATTAAAAACAGATATAGTTTCTCAGTGAGGAGGTGAATATAAATGCGATCATAACTGTCTCACAGACAAATAGACAGACAGAAAAACAATAATCATTTCTGTCTTTCCAACATAGACTAATTCACTTTTATCAGTTTTTCATGCTCTCTTAGCTCTTAAATTCATAAACATAAATCAATGAATAGAATTTTTAAAAATGGAACTCTTTTGTGAATTGAATAAAAAAAAGATTTTTAATTTACCTAAAAGTACAAGGGAGTAACTCCGCTCAGAAGTTATTCACCTTGAATCCTCTAAAATTTGGATTTTTTTTAATATGAATTTATGAGTTAAAAGGAAAGGAATCAACCAATTTTAAAAACTTTAAGGTGATCTAGAACTACACATTTGCAAATGTTAATCCCAGAGGAATTAGTCTTTCATCCAACTATGCAGATGTAATTGTTTTAGAGAAACCTTTTTGAGAGCATGTGCCCACTTTGGCGATAATCTTCGAAAAAATTCCCTCTCGTGCCAATGGGAATTAATGTTCCTTACGGCCGGCTTTTGCACACAAAGCCGCCTAATGTATAATACAATGAAAGGCTACCAGAGGATGCCCGGCATATTTTTGCAAACCAATTTACAAAACCTGCTTCTCTACCAGCCATGCTGGGTGCACCATCAGTTGTCACAGATATTTTCTTTTTAATAAGATCACTAACAAAAAAATTATATTTCCCACGTGCCAATAAAATGTTTTCATGGACCACCTTGGGCACGTGTGCCATGTGTTCGCCACCCCTGTTTTTGATTCGCTGCTCATCCATGCAGATGAACAGCTGGGATGTTAACTCTTAAATTCACATAAAAAAATAGAATGTCAACATCAAGGGAAATAACTTCTGATTAAAATTACCACCCTTTGACCATTAGGTTAATTTAAAAAAAAAATTTTTTTTTATTCAATTCACAGAAAGAGCTCCATAAATCTTTTTTATTTTATTCCTAGAAGAGTTCTGATGTCAATGGGAGTGGTTTCAAGCGGTTTATGAATCTAAAGCGTTAAATGATAACAAAGAGGAATGGGAAGGCTATCTCTTGTAAGAAACATGGGCCTGGATAAGATTTATTTTATTCTCCATCAATTCTTACATCTACCTCATCTCAATACTGGGCATAACACACTCACATGCACACAGATATTCAATTGTCTATATATGTCGACACCGGCAGCGTATCGAGAGTTAGAGATGAAATACTTGTCGAATCCCATTGCTTCTGTTTGGCTATTGCAAGTTGTTTAGTTTGTGTAGTATTAAGGAGATGACACAATTACAAGTAGCAGAGTTGGCTGGGTTCCCTCTCTTCTATTCTATAGAAGGTGTAGAAGCTGCAAGAGTGTGTATGCCTGTGTGTGTACAGCTGACTTTTTCCAGGCAGTATCCTTCCTTTGAGTTATCATCTCCTGATGCCACTGCCATTGCTGCTACTGGTGATGCTGGTGAACAATCAGGGAAATAGGATTGGGCTAGGAGACTGAGTGTGCCAAGGTTATTTTTAGACCTGACATGGAAACAGGCAACCTTGGAGAGAGAGAGATGGAGATGGAGAGCAAGGAGAGCAAGGAGGCAGTTGGGAACGGGAAGGGAGAGCTTAAAAAAGACACTCTTACAAGTGGAGGGGAGGCCCTTTTCTCTGGTTTGGAGAGAGAGAGAGAGAGAGAGAGAGAGAGAGAGAGAGAGAGAGAGAGAGAATAACGATTGAAAACAGATCAGATCAGATAGGATTGGAAGCAAGCTCCGGTGAGAGATGACCTGTTAAAGCCTACTATATAAGAGGGAAGAAGGGTGGGGATAGGTGGAGAGGAGTGGGGATAGAACCGGTGGCTTTCCTTGTTAGTCTCTGATGATTCTCTATCTTAGTAGCATTCAATATCCCAAAGGCAGAGAGAGAGAGAGAGAGAGAGAGAGAGATAGAGAGAAGTAGATAGATAGATTGAGATAGATAGATAGGTAGATAGATGAATGAATGAATGGCTTGGCTTTGCGAACAAAATTTTATAGATAGATAGATATGAATATACTGATATATATAAAGAGATAGATAGATATGAATATACTGATATATATAAAGAGAGAGAGAGAAACAGAGAGAAACAGATGAGAGACAGCAGTAAAGAGATAGATAGATATGAATATACTGATATATGTAAAGAGAGATAGATATGTATATACCAATATATATATATATAGATAGATAGCGAGAGAGAGAGAGAGAGAGAGAGAGAGAGTCAGAGAGAACAGGACATGTTAACTTTGGATGATAACCATCACATATCCTTAACAGCTTCCTAAATTGTCGGACAACAAAGATAAGCTTAAAGATGGAATATGCCCAAACTCGGGCGCCAGGGAGGGATTGAGTTCTTTTTTTAGATAAACAACTCTTCAATCCAGTTCCTACTTTGTATACTTAGGAGTTCATATTTCATTCACTGACCTAGATGTTCATCAGGATAAACAAGCAACTGTTTTTCCTAATCAGTCTGAAATGCTCACTAGGCACTTTAGTTTTTAGGATTATCCATCTGAAATTGTTATTTAAGCCTGAAATAGTTGGAAAGGAAATTTTAAAAAAATCTACCGTGTGTAATGTCTGCATAGCACAATCTGCTTATCAGAATCAGATAATAAAGAAGTAACAGGCCTGGTTAGTCACTCAATAGAAACCGTCTTTTGGCAGTATGCTGTGTTGGGAGTGATCAATTAAAAAAATTGTTAAAACGGGTGATCAATGAATAAGTTATTTCTCTTGCCTTTTGTTGGGTCGTAATCACTAAAAAAAAAGTCAAAATTTAAAAAAAAAAAGGGATCAATTTAGCATAAACTTACATTGTAAATTGAACCGGCCTCTAAAACCGTTTTGGGTGAGAATTTAAAAAAAAACAAAACATTTGCTCAAGACATAAGGAGTAAATGTTTAAATTTCCAGCTCTCTAGCACCATTGGTGTGGCCTGTATGCCCAATAGATAGATAGCCAGCCAGACCAACTTAAAAACTGAAGAAACCTATGTTGACAGTTTTGGTGGATGGTTTCTAATACTTTGGCTAGTAATACTGCTAATAGAGACAGCAACAATAATAACCACAGGGTTTCTGCAAACGAGTCTACCTATATAGACATCATTTGGCTTTATTTCTAATAGATGCATTCAGAGACCCTAAGCATGGTCGTCTTATCATATCAGCACACTGGGCAGTTGCCCAGAAGACCCACAATGTTAGGAATAAGTAACAGATATGGTTCATATTAATAAGTAGCAAACATAGAGAACCTTCGCTAAACCTGTGTTTACATTCATGTTTAACTCAGTTCCTGATTCTTTATTGGATCCATGTACTAGATCAAGGTCAGCACTATGGCCCGCGGGTCAAATCCAGTACATTGCTTTGCTCGGGGGTTTAATGAAGATTAAATCCCAAATCAGAAGACAGCCAGTAGGAACCAAGGGATCAAATCAGATATTCACATTATACTCTGCTGGCCAGTAATCATCCTTTAAGTGGATACAAAGAGAGGCCTTGCATGTACAAATGTCAGTACAGGCCTCCCCCGTTATAACGCTGGTGTTGGGATCCAAGAAAGCCAACACAGCATTATAACCAAACCACAATCAATTTAGCTATCTTTGAGCAAGATCTAGCTATTTTATTTAGCTTGTTGGGGGTTCAAGAAAGCCAACACTGAGTTATAACCAAGCCACAATCAATTTAGCTTTTTTGAGCCAGATCTAACTATTTTGGAGCTTGTTGGGGTCCAAGAAAGCCAACACAGCATTATAACCAAGCCAAAATCAATTTAGCTATTTTTGAGCTAGATCTAGCTATTTTGTAGCATGTTGGTGTCCAAGAAAGCCAACACAGCATTATAACCAAGTCACAATCAATTTAGCTATTTTTTAGCTAGATCTAGCAATTTTGGAGCTTATTGGTGTTCAAAAACACAACACCACGTTATAACCAAACCACAATCAATTTAGCTATTTTTGAGCTAGATCTAGCTATTTTGTAGCTTGTTGGGGTCCAAGAAAGCCAACACTGTGTTATAACCGATTTAGCTATTTTTGAGCTAGATCTAGCTATTTTGGAGCCAGATTAACATTTTGCGGTCATGGATATCTGTGTTATAACCATACTATAAAGGGAGAGGCCTGTATATTGATAATCTATAAATCGTGTTTCCGAATAGACTTCTAAAAGTTCTTGCTATTAGATCATAGAAACCATATTGTGAACTGTAATCAAGTGCCACACATACCGAATGTGTGGAAAGGACCAAAAAATCTAGCGTAACTGAAGCACTCCAAGCTCAGTAGTTTATATATTTCTCTTTCTTTTATTTGAATAACTAGCATCAACATTGAGAAGATGATTCTAGTCTTTCATTTCCTTCACGTTCCTACAGGAAGCGAGGCGGCTTTGGTCTAAGAAGACCTGCCACGCAGATAAGTGCATTTCCCTGGGCACTTTCATGAACTTAGCATCTAAGTAGAATTAGATTGGAGCTTTTATCTGTTGACAAAAAAGGCTATAACACAGTCTTGCTTTGAGTAATAATTAGAAATCGTCAACCAAAACTGTCAACATCAGTTTTCAAGTTGGTCTGGCTGGCTGGTTTCTCTATGTATGTGTCGCGTGTACAGGCAGCACCAATGGAGCTAGAGGGCTGAAAATTTAAACATTTACTCCTTATTATATCTAGAAAAAAAAGCTTTTTGGTTTTTGAAAATCCCCACCCCCAATGTAAATTTATGCCAAATCGATCCCTTAGTTTGTGTCTGGCAGTGTTCACGCTTGTCTTTTGAAAATTCTGACTTTTCAGAGATGCAAAAAAAAAGACGAGAGAAGTGACTTATTCATTGATCAACCCTGCTCCCTTTTCTAATTTATAATTGATTACCCCCAACACGACCTGCTGCCAAATGATATTGGTCACGTGACAGTTTCTATTGAGTGACTAAGCCGACCTGTGTTTCTTCGAGTAGTTTTTGCAGCGAAATATTACATTAACACGTGTCAGGGATAAAAAGTACTGGCGAACCCACTATCAATGATTTATGAGTTGAGCATGCTAACCTTTAGTTTATGACAACAATATCTAGTATCGACCCAGAATGCATTCAATATGTTTACTGTGTAAAGAACAAATAGATTAGACGGCCATATGACCAGGGTTTGTTTCCATTCAATAACCAGGTATAATAATTGAGGCAAGTATAAAGTGACACAATGTTTATATGATAGAATTATCTAAGCAAAACTTGGCTGCAATTGCAGAAGTCCAGCCTCAGTAATTCATGAGGAGTGGCTGACATCAGAGAGACAATGAAATATAACCATCTACCATCTACAAACAAAACATCTACATATAGATAATTTATTGTTTTCCCAGTTATCAGATGGAATATATAATCCGCTGCAGGGTCAGACTCCACTCCTACTTCTATTCCGACTGAAGATGATTACTGCAACTTTTGTATTGTATATATAATAAATAAAAAATTATTAAAATATATGAGGTTCACATGCTAAGATATTGAAAATGGCCTAAACAGCCATAACATGTACATCAGAAAACATACACCAACACACAAAGCAGAACTACGTTCATAAAAACGATAATTTTAAAATTTTATGTTTTAGAATTTTAATATTTAATGTCTAGAACATTGAAATTGAAAATATTTTTCAGTATTTTTCATTTTCCTAGTTCATTGTTATTGAAATATATATTTTTTAGTAAAAATGTATTTATTGATTAGAATGAAATAAGACTTGCCAGTTTGGCTCAGTCGGTAAGAGAGCTGCCTACTGATCACTTGGTCATGATTTCAAATTACGGTAGGGAAATGTTAATTTTATATATCGGTTTGGTTTAATGAGATGGGACAGACAAACAGTGAAGAGTTTACTCCTCTAAATTAAGTGAGGATTGTTCTTGTTCTTATTGTTACAGTGGGAAAATAAAGTGAACTCCAGACTCTGACTTGGACTGGGATAATTATAAATCTATCATCTGTTGTTTGTGATGTTAACACAACGTTATGGACGATCCATGCTTCGGTCTTCCTCAGGTGTAATATCCGAATATGATGGGGTTTAACAGAAGTTTGAAAGGAGGCAACCCTTGTAACGGCCAAAACTTTGTGTTAACAAGAGAAACAACAAGAAGGAGTTCAATTGTCCGAAGAACTATTTGAATGTTAATGACCCTTCTCAAAGCTATAGAAAATAATGCAATAATGTTGATGAGGATATGAGCGGTCTGTACGCGTGATACATAGATAGCTAGACCAGTTTAAAAACCAAAGAAACTTATGTTGACAGTTTTGGTGAACAGTGTTTAATAATGAGGAGGAGAATGAAGCGCAAATTAGGAAAAGTTATTGGATTCAAGGTAATATTGATTTGAGCGATCTTAGTTAAATTAGATCTTTCTGCATTTTTTCGTGACACTTTTTTTCTCATTCTAGGAGTGAAAGGAAGAAGGTTTGAAGGCTCCGGTTTGGATCACAACTGAATCACTCCACCACCAACCATGAACTTAAGGAAAAGAATCTTCAGATGGAATAAAAATTCTTTCGAAACAGCACTCAGGAATGAAACACGAAAGTGGAAACAAGGGCTGATTCAAGTCTTCAAATATGCTTAATTAAATTCACTCCCAACAGAGCAGAACAGTTCTGGTTAGTCACTCAATGGAAACCATCACGTGACCAACGTCATGTCATGCTGGGGGTGATCAATTAAAAAATTTGAAAAAAGGGGTAATCAACGAATAAGTTACTTCTCTCAACTTTTGTTGGCTTAATCACTAAAAAAAATCTGAATTTTCAAAAAACACGTGTAAATGATGCCAGACACAAATTAGGGACTAATTTAGCATAAACTTACATTACAAATCGAAGGCCCCACTAAAAACCTATTATGGTGGAATTTAAAAAATAAACAAAAAAAAAGTTTTTTCTAGACATCATAAGGAGTAAATGTTGAAATTTTCAGCCCTCTAGCTCCATTGGTGCAGTAACACATACATAGATAGCCAATCAGCCAGACTCACTTGAAAACTGAAGAAACCTATGGTGACAGATTCTGGTTGGCGGTTTCTAATTCTTTCTAAACAACACTCAGCAATGAAACACGAGAGTAGAAACAAGCGCTGATTCAAGTCTTCAAATATGCCTAATTAAATTGACTCTTAACAGATCAGAACAAGATGGTTAATTTTAATCCGATATTCTTACTCTTTCTTTGTCATTTGAAGTGTTAATTGGTATAGTTTTTCCAAACCCCAGCATTCACAAACAATCTCATCTCCTTCTCTTCTGACAATTCCCTTTTTGGATAATGGAAAACCAGATGCTGGTTTTCATTGTCCCTGACCATGTTTGATGGTTCCATAATAAATTCTGTACAGCCTTTATGTGTCTCCCATCTCTCAGCTTGCACAAACCCCAACCCAGGCACACCTACTTCATATCTCCCTTCTCTTGTTCTTTTTGGCTCCGTTACTGTCTCCTTTCTCTTTTCTCCAGTACGAGCAGATGACTTCCTGTCTTTAAACAAATGACTGTCAATTCAGTTTGTTATGCTTTTCCAAGCCTCCCTTACAACGCCAACACAATTGCATAATATTGTTCATCGCTTTCATATCAGTTCAATGTCTCATGCCAATCATGGTCGTTATTATTCTTTTTCATATTGGCTTCATCAGTGCACTACACTCTCCCACTCATCTTTCGGTGCAGTCACCCATCTCTCTCACCTCCTTTGTCATAACTTCCTCTTATTTGGAATAAGAGAGAGATCAAGATTCTTCTCTTAGCAAGTATTAGCCATGCCATTAAGACAAGTATTGAATGCCAAACAAAGATAGTTTTAACAATTAGTGTTTAATGGTGTGACGTAGGGGGGAAATCATCAGCATTTCTACTAAATATTCTGGAAATTTGAGGACTTTTAGTGCAATGCCAGTTTATAAAAATAAATGAAACAATAAATTTGGAGCCACGATTGAACTAGTTCAGAACTTATAAAAGTCGTTAACTATTTATGATACAGAATTTGTGAAAATAAAATATCAGTTAAAAATCTTAAATCTTTTGGTTTTGAGTCTTCAAGGCCATAACAAGTGGGGGGAGCCAGGAGGGCCCACCCACCCCCAAAAAAACTTTTTGCAGACCAAAAAAAGAAAAAAGAAATAAGAACTGGCATTCCAAGGGAAATTATGAATCACCGCCATCCATATATGCTATGTTGGGGGTGATCAATTAAAAAGTTGGAAAAAGGGGGTGATCAATGAATAAGTTACTTCTTTCGCCTTTTGTTGGGCTGTTATCACCAAAAAGGTCTAAATTTTCAAAAAAACAAGCAGGCACAAACTAGTGACCAATTTAGCATAAACTTACATTGCATATTAAGGGGAGAATTTTCAAAAAACAAAAAAACAAACATTTTCCCTACTCAAAGAATATATAATCCTTTATCGCCAAACATTTTCCCGGTTGTGTGTGCAAAATCTCAAGTTTCTACTATGAATGGTGGGCGAAATCCAGAAACATAGATACATATAAATGTCAGAACACATAAGCTAAACCCAGCAATAATCCAGTGGTGTGGGTAGCAGTGATTAATAAAACAAAATATGAAATGTAAGAATAAACCATTTGGAAATGAATTATGCAATTATTAGCTATTCTTATGTATGAATTACAACAAAATTGAAGAATTTCCAAGATTTTGTCTGGAAACCAGATTAATATATGCTTTTATGCAAATATCAGACTGCTGAAAATGATATATTTTATCATGTCATAGAGTTAAAATGCAAGGAATTTGGGTCCTGAGATGCTAGGAAATTTGAAACCCCCAGCTGCAATTGGTTTGGTTAGCCCTTGGAGCGCCAAACATTTTCCCGGTCTTGCAGCCATTACTTAAAGAGAAGCAAAAATATTGATCCCTTCTGATCTGATCACGATAGAACCAGAATTTGAACTTTCATGTTTTCTTTTTAAATAAAATAAAAAATATTGTTAAACATGATTTTTACTTATTTATTCATTAATCATTATACATATGTGCAACCATTTAACTTTAGATTAAGTAGCAGGAGAGGGACTGGCTTGGCTGGTGGATATATGTGTTTTTGTTTAACTCTTAAATTCATGAAACGTTTGTAACTGACAGTGGAACTATTCAATAAATAGCATAAAAAATAGTGGGATTCTTCTGTAAATTAAATAAAGAATTTTTTTTTTTAATTCACCAAATGGTCAAAGGGGGATAATTTTAATCAGAAGTTATTCCCTTGAAAATGATATTCTATGTTACTTTGTATGAATTTAAGAGTTAATGCACTTTCCGTTTTTTCTAGAATCTGGGATATTGTCAAATATGATTTTTATTTATTGTCATACATATCTGTAACCATTAACTTTAGATTAGATAGCTTTAAAGCAAAACATTTAAACAGAGGTGGATATGTGTGTTTTTGTTTAAGTCTTAAATGAATTTAAGAGTTAATGCACTTACAAGTGTTCTTTCCCTTTTTTTTTTTTTTTAGAAACTGGGATTGAATCACTGACCTTTAGTCCAATGTTCCAACCATAAGGTTATCTTCTGGAGGTTGAACAACAAGATTGATCTTCAAAACATCACCTAATGTCATCCACACATGCTAAATCACTGAAGCTGTTGTCAGAGCAAACCTAAAGGCCTTCAGTCCAATGCTCTTAATACGAAGGACTGTTATTAATTCAATACAATAAGAGATGTCCTTCACACCTAGTAAATTTATCTTCTGTTAAATTGGTTGTCAAGCAGGAAATATGTGACATTCACAATGAAAGTAAACTAAAAATCTCGATGGATCGATAAGTTGAAGGTGAAACTGAATTGAACATAAATTTTATGTCTCTTTTTGTTCCTTTGTGTCTGTATTCTTAACAAAGAGGAAAAGGATAAAGTTGAAAAAACTGTTTCTTCACATGAGGCGATGACCGACTGAACTTAGACTATGCTTCTATGTATGGGTTGTCTTTTTAACTTTATCTTTGTTAGGCTATGCTTTTTAATTCTTTCTTTTATTATGTCTGCGAACCAAGTTGGAGAGGTATATGTATTGAGTCGTGTCCGTCTTTCCATCTGTCTGTCCACACAAAAGTACTCGATGAATTTCAATGAAATGTTGTAGAAGGGTGGGCAATACAGTAAGGAAGAGTTGTGGAAGGGTGAATAATAGGACGAAGTTGAAAAGAGGTATATGTATTTGGTATCTCCGTCTGTTCGTCTGTTCGTCTGTCCATGTGATATCTCTGAAAGTACTGGGTGGATTTCAATGAAATTATGCGGAAGGGTGGGAAATAGAGTAAGAAAGAGATGATACAATTTTGGGGCGGATCCAGGAATTTCTTTCCGATTGAGAGAAATTTTCTGTTTTTCTTTTTTTTTTTTTCCATACATTCATTTATATGCTCATGACACAATATTTCCAAAAGTTCTCAATGAATTTCAATTTGTGCAAGGGTGGACAGTAAGCTACAGAAGAAGTGATTATATTTTGTGTCAGATCCATACACAATTACCTCCCCTACGTCGTAGTTATATGTCTACACCACATAATATTGCCAAGATTTCATATCTGTCCACACACTGTATCCAAAAGCAGAGATATGCGCTCTCTGATTGCTTTATTCAACCAATGTATGTCTCTCTATGAATAAAATAAGATTTCCTCATTATAATAATGCACACCTGTGAATATCGATATATATAATCCTAGCACACACAAGAGAAAGGTAAAAGAATAGAGGTACAAAATAAAAATGGCAATAAAAATGAATGCTGACCTTGATAAAAGATTTTGCTTTGGTTAATAATCCTAATGTGGTATGACGGGTACAGTCTTGTCCCAATGGCACAAGGTCTTTCAAATTTTCCAGACAGTGGCGTAAGTGAGCTCGTCTGAAACAAAGAAGAGAGACGCACATTTTAAAAGACTGCACATAAACACAATACAAGAATTACAATAGGAATAGTCAGATTCAAGTGAAAGAAATAATAGACAAGTTGAAAAATTGACAGGATGATGTGAGTGCAACAGAAGGAACATCAAGCAATACAGATGAAATATTATCGGAAAACAGGTCTGGTTAGTCACTCAATAGAAACCGTCATGCAACCAATGACTTTTTGGCAGAATGTTGGGGGTGATCAATTAAAAAATTGGAAAAAAGGGTGATTGATGAATGTGTTACTTCTCTCGCCTTTCACTGGGCAGTTATCACTAAAAAGGTTCAAATTTTCACAAAAAAAAAGGCTGAATACTGCCATTTAGCATAAACTTACATTGTAAATTGAATCCCTAAATTTTCAGCCATGTGACACATACACAGCCAGCAAGCCACTTAAAAACTGAAGGAACTTATGTTGACAGTTTTTAGGTTGATGGTTTTAAACATGCAATATTGGGTGGTCTCTCTCAAAGGGAAGAGATGCTTTTTCACAACTTATTACACTATTAATCTTTCCATCAAAACAAGTGTGTTAAGTATATTATGCCTTACACTTCAAAAACAAAAAAAAACAAAATCAAGATAATCAAACTGGCAGATGGCTTATGAGTGCCAGTTCACAAGATGCATACGACCAAAGAGAGCATCAGAGGCTCGTTTCATCATCAAGGTTCTTTTGCGGGGTAGACAATTAAGGAAAATACCTCTGGCAGAAAAGAAGCATTTATACCAAGCTTGTATACCCCTGTCTGTCAGTATCACCCTCTTTGCATACTTAGTGGACCTAGGGGAAATCTTTTAAAGTAAAAGGTTTTGAGAAAAACATTTCTGAGTGTTTTAGAGAGGGGTTCTATTTACAATGTAACTATAATGCTAAACTGAACCCTTACTTTCTGTTCAATATACATATATACATATGGTGTACAATAGGATAAAGGCTATCCGACATAATGATGAAAGAGAAAGACAATGTGGAGACTCAGAAATAATTTGCAAAAAGGTTTTTGGGGTAGAATTTTCTGGTCACAAGACAAATAGGCACACAAACACCAGAAAATTCTACCCTGCTGATAAATAAAAAAAAAACCAAAACCTACCAACTCAGAATTCAAACACAAATTCTCTCCAGACACCTTTGAAAAAGGCTGATTTTCTCAGTCGAAACATGTTAGGTAATAAATAATTTTTGCCAATTATTTTTGAGTTTCCACATTGTCTTTTCCTTTCATTATATATACATATACATACTAGCTGGAAACCGCCCAATAGGGCGGGCGGGTTTCAGCTAGTAACAATATTGAAATAAAAATGTACTAGAAACTGCACTTATACACGTTTTCTCCTGTCAGAGGTTAAAGAATTTTCTTTTAAACATCTGAAGGAAAAATCTGCGTGTGGAGGAGACAGATCAAAATCAGTGTTGCAATTGTTGGCAGACGAGGAAAGATTTACAATCTTTGATGAGAGAGAGAGTGAGAGAGAGGGAGATATGGAGAGAGAGAGAGAGAGCAAAAAATAATGATGCTATTTTTTGATAAGAAGAGTTAAAACTAAGAGTAGCACATGTCTAAGTATATAACAGGTAGACGATGATTATGATAATACAGGCGTACCGTTATAATACCGGGTATTGGGGTCCAAGAAAGATAAAACATTATAACCAAGCCGCGATCAATTTAGTTATTTTGCAGCTAAATCTAGCTATTTTGTAGCGAGATTTATATTTTGGGGTCTACCATCCAACCGAGTTATATACTACGTGAACCGTGCAATAACGAACTGCATTATAACGAGGAATGGCTGTAATAATCATCACAAGAAAATGCATCTAAAATTGTTTTTGCATATCTATGCTAAAATCACGTACACAATTTTTTTCCCCTTTTAAAAATTCTTTCTGTTAAGGATTACAAAATCTCTTTTTTCCTACAAATAGAAACAGGCAGATCTACAAATGGAGTAAGAGGGGAAGAATACATGTTGCTTACGCAATGTAAATCTATACAAAAGGATTATTTCACGCAGACCTGACTCAACAAGATGTTCGCTGGTACGCAGCACTGAATTTGAAAAATCACATAATAGAACATGCTAGCAGGTGTCTTGTATTTATTTATTTTTCGCATACTATGTAAGAATTGTGGAGAAAGGTTGTTACGCCATTCTCCCCCAAATGCCCTGTTAACACTACCATAAACTTACATGATTATCGACCTTCTTTTTGCTCTACCTTCACTTTTAGTATATATATATATGTGCATGTCTGGTTACATACGACAGACAAGGAACATCTTGTTAATTTCTTTATTAAAGATTTTTTGTTTCCGTGCAAGAGAACGTATGTTTGGATCCATGGAATGTAGTGTCTGTCCAAAAGTGTTGTACCGAGCGCTTTCGGCTAAACAATTAGCCATTTTCAAGGTTTTGATGATTGGTTTAGCGTGCTAATGTGATGTTTTGAGTGTATTCTAAGTTGGGGGGAGGGGTTTCAGTTGGAAAATACATTTAAAACTCCCTGACCTTGGCCAAAGAAGATTTTATTTAGTTTAGGATTCCTCTTTTTGATGACTAAGGCTTCAGAAAAATCTAATAAAAAAATTAACAAGATGTTCCTTGTCCATCGTATTTAACCAGACATGCACTGCTGCCCAATATATAAAAAAGGTAAAAAGTAAGGAAAAGCCACACTAGTGGGGAGTTTTTAGGTATTTAATAATATCCAATATTTTATAGAATAAGATGTTGGGTTTATAGACTCAACTGGTTTCAGATCTTTTCTTCAGGTGTGAACTGAGGAATATCTGCTGTGGTTAGGATAGTAGACCCTGAAAGGTAATAAATCTTAATTTTTCTTCTTCACAGGTGTGAAGTTTTATGGGTGCCATAAACCCTTCAGCATGTGGGAATGTAAAGATCCCCATCCCCCAATTAGTTCTTTATAGCAAGGGTTTGGTAAAGCATCCAGTCTCTAAGAGACAACTCCCAATGGAGTATGGAGGCTGGGTTTCCTTTGCATGCGTCAGCTTAGTGATCCTTGCAAGTTTCAAGTCTGGTCGAGACAGGACTTTATCCTTACAAGATTTTATGACCACCTCTTGGCTGGATGCAAGTCCGCTGAACGGATACTTCCATCACACAGCTTAGAGTGAACCCAATTAGCTGCTGAGTGCACAGGGAAATTTGTCCTGAGGAAGAGTTTCCCACTCTCTCCGTTCATGCCGGGAATTGAAACTGCGTGTGAGGCAGACATGCTAACCATTACATTATCTGACAGGGCGAGGCTTTACTGTACATATATATTCCCTCTTTACTGTATTTTTTTCTCTTCTATTCACTCTATCGAGCATCTCTTCCATTCACCTTACCACTGTTAGAAACAACAGCAACAATGTTATCACTATTCTCAGAACACAGCTGTCAACTGGAATATGAGCAGTTCAAGAAAGAGAAAATAATGATCAAATAAAAAGAGTTCTGTTCCACAATGCATACAAGAGCCCCAGAAGTGGGGATGAGGTTACAAAAAGCAGGATTCCTGTTTTCTCCCCCTCTACCATCCTTAGTGCAGGCTGGAAGTCACAAGAATCGTTAACCTAGATAAAAGTGTAAGGTTATTGATTTTCCTAATAGTTTCTTTTTTTTTGTTTCATTTTGTTTTTTATTATTTAGTTTCCTCTTTTCTTAAAATTGGTGTGAGGGTGAATCCGAAAGTCATATCAAGCTATGAGCAAGTAAACCAAATAAAATATTTTAGCTATAAAGAAGCTGCACCCAGTTTGTACCTCATCATATCGTAACACCAAGTGAGAGTAATTGCAGAAATGAGCCCTTTTCATGATCAAGTTCCATATACAATTCACTTTCTATACCTTTTGATTAGGGGCTTGTTGTCTCGCCCCTATACTACAGCAGGACAGTAGAGCCTTTCAAGTATCATAAGGTTCTCTTACAATAAAGGTTTATATTCTTACCATATAAGAATATATATAATAATTAGCATTCCACCTAGCATTTTGAAAATTCAGACCTTTTTTTAGAGATCACAGCCAAACAAAAGGCGAGAGAAATAACTTATCCATTGATCAACCCCTTTTCCCAACTTTTTAATTGATCACCCCCAACACAGCATATATGGGTGGCGGTGATCCATAATTTCCCTTGGAATGCTAGTTTTTCATAATTTAAAAAAACTCTAAGCTGTAAGGGTTAAAACGACATATTCAAAGTACAGAGCAAACCAAATATTGATCCAAAAAGACTGTTCAAGATAAAAAGTAAATGGTTTTTAAATGCCATTATCACAATCTGTTACAATGGTCGATATGCAACAAAACAAGCCCAGTAAAGAGATAAAATATTTTTTTTTCTCACAGGTGTAGGCGTGTATTTAAAATAGCTGTGATGAAAATGGAACTTCAAAGTTTCAGCTAAATGTGCATCTAAATTTTTGCTTTAGACTTTTCATGCTGTAATGGTTTTGCTGCCCACTTGTGGATATACTATATAAGCTAATTATACTTATATTTATTTCCACTATGATTTTGTCTTTTACCCTCATATCTTTTGACTTTATTCAATCACTGCTGTGAGAACTGTCTACCAAAGAGTCTAACAACAACAGCAAGTTTGTAATGTTAGTTTTTAACTCTTAAATTCATACAGAAAATAGAAGGTCAATTTCAAGGGAAATAACTTCTGATTAAAATTATCTCCCTTTAACCATGTGGTGAATTAAAATTGCGTTTCTGTAAGATAAATTTCTTAGATATGCAAGACTTGTCAATTTAGCTCAGTTGGTAAGAGACCAGCCTACCAATCAGTTGGTAATCGTTTCAAATCATGGTACAGAATCTTTTGTGATGAACTTTACTCTTAAATTCATAAACCGACAGTGGAACTCTTCAATGAAT
>VCCN01006448.1:503612-514446 GCA_006491835.1 Architeuthis dux | reverse complement strand
GGGGGGGGGCATTTCAAATCTCAGATGACAGAGATACACAGAAGCCTGCTAAGGGGACAGCTAATCATAAACAAATGGCATTGTTATTATGTAAATGTCATTATTTCAAATTACAAGTGATAGGCTTAGAAGATAGCAAATTCAATTTGAATATAAGCATTATGCATACATATCATATACATAATTTTTGCATATATAATTAGTTCTGAATCAAGATATAAAATAATTAAATACACAGAGATTATCAGAGTTAATTATTGTGAATCTTCCTGTTAGTCTTTCTGTTCCACACCAGTTATCTCCCTTGAAATCAGAAGTGCTTAATACTGTGAAAGAAGCCTTTCAAAAGAAGTGTATCTAGTTAGTAAGAGACATATACAACAATTGAATTGAGAGAGAGAGAGAGGGGGTAGAGAGGGAGAGAGAGAAAGAGAGAAAAACAAGAAATCATTTTTTTTTCTATGGCTGCTGGTAGCAGGTTAAATGGCACTGCAGCGAATGGAAGTGTTTCCAACTGGAATACCAGAATGTAAAGAGAGGGGGAACGAAAGAGGGGAAAATCCTGATCCTGAAAGGGAGGGTGGAATAGAAATGTGAGAGAGAAAATCTGGAGACGAAAAACAAGAGCGAGATACGAAAGAATAAGATTCTTGATTGAAAAAGAGTTGAGAGAGAGAGAGTGAGAGAGAGAGAGAGAGAGAGAGAGAGATCTGAGGCAGTGGTCGAAATGGTCTTTGGAAACTAGGTATACGGCGAGGCCGGATTTTGGAAACTAGGTATACGGCGAGGCCGGGTTTCGGAAACTAGGTATACGGTGAAGTCGGGTTTCGGAAACTACAGTAATGTCTCCATTGGTAGACATTGAACATGGAAAAAAAACCTAAAAATTGAGAAGTAGGTATACGCCGTACCCCTTGAAATCCAATCGGGACCACTTCCGCTAAGTTGTACCCTTGATTAAATGGTAGAAAAACATAAATAACAAAAGAGAAATGCAGGTATACCTTGATCTCACAGTTCAAGGTCTTATAATTGAATGCGATTTTTATTCCTGCTTAAACTTAGTTACATCAATTTCTACAGCAATACCGTAGCAGTACTACATCGAAACCACACTAATCAAAACCGCACTATTCAAGGTATTGCTATAGAAAATTCTGATTAGACGAGGTGGGGAGTAGAAAGAAAGGAGAAAAAGTAAGAGATCTACAAAAAGATACATAATAAAAACCTACTTAGATATGATGAGGAGTAGGGGTGGGTAGTCGAAGACACAATGGTGTTGAGACAATGTGGTAAACTGCAACACAGTAACATGGAAACGGAAATGGATTAGAAGAGTGTGTGTGTCAGAGAGAGCGGGAGAGAGAGAGAGAAAGAGAGGGTCGAGAGGGAGAGAGAGTTGACAATTAGCTAACAGTAGCCAACTGCATTGTTGAAAGCTGTCACAATCTGAGACAAGTATCTCATGCCTCATGCCATTACTATCTATGCATTGGAATCGGATGATAATGACAATGGAATTCAACCTTTGTGGGGGTTTCACCAGAACAACAATAAAATTGTGACAAGAGGAAGTAGGAAAAAAGCAATAAAGAGAATTGGAACAGGGAAGGAAAAGGGTGAAGAAGAAAAACAAATAAATCAAAGAGAGCCATTTCATATTTGTAAGCATAGCTTTTAACCTTTTAGACTGACTTGAGCTTTAATTCCTTTCTCCATCCATTTTTTTTAAGGCTATTTACAGAATGTATTTTTTGACATTCAATTTTCGTGCAGAACCTTGATTCAACTAGCTGTTTGGCATTAGGAAAGCTGAACAGAATATTGGGGAAAAAACACACTTTATTTTGATTAACTTAAGCCTTAAAACAGTATTTGACACAAATTCTAAATTCCTAAGTTGCACAGACTCTAAGTCAAATATTTGAAACCAGAATTTTGAGCACAAGAAATTTAGCATGAACTATATAAATCCACAAACGTCAAACAGTTTTTGAGTAGAGTTTGAATAATTTGCACTCTAGGCCAAATATTTCAACCCAGAATTCTGAGCTCAAGAAATTTAGCATGAACTACATAAGTCCACAAACGTCAAACAGTCTTTGAGTAGAGTTTGAATAATTTGCCTTTTTTAATGGGATTCTTGTAGCAACATGTTCAAGGTTAAATTCTGGTTAACACAACTGCTATGTGAAAAACACATCGAAAAGGTGTTCATGCATCAACATTCGATGTTGTCTGTTGAATTAGCATAGTGAAAACAATACAAAATAGACGTGACAATCTGTGAAATGATTGATGAGGGTAATGTTAACTCTTAAATTCATGAACCACTTGAAACCGTTCCTAAATACAGTGAAGCTCTTCAATGAACAGAATCTTTTTTTTAAATGAAACTATTTTGTGAATTGAATTTAAAAAAAAAAAAAAATTACCTAAAAGTGCAAGGGGTGTAATTCTGTTCCGAAGTTATTCCCCTTGATCTAACATTTGAAATTCTTAATATGAATTCAAGAGTTGAATAAGAATTTTCTTAGAAGAAAGACTCATGCCAAGACAGATGAAAATAAGGCTTTACCCCTTGCACAATCTTATACAGGTAAAATACATAATATATCATTAGTAAAAGAAATATTAGCTAGTTTTTTTCAGGTAATAGTTTACAGCATTGAATAATAGTTCCAAACTAAGATGACTGGTAGGCGAGGCTCACGAGAGAACGAAATGAGATCAGATACAGATTTCTCCTTAAACAATCAATTCCCTGAACCTAAGAAGCAAAAGATATCTGCAGGATATTTTTAATGACAACAACAACAAAAACAACAACAACTGTAAGCAACGTGTCATCCAGGGAAATCAGATGAGATTACCAGATTCAAAATGGGAGATCAAATGCTCTTAAATCAATATGAATAAACATGGTGAATGACTAAGTCACTATTTGAGCTCACCAATTGAGCTGAGCATTTGAGCTCTACCTTTGGCAGATTACTTTGCTTGCTATCAAGTAGTTCAATATTGGGAACATAACTCCTAAAGGATCAAATTAGTAAAGTTGGGAGATTTCATGACACGGCTATAAATATGTGGGTGCTAGTAGAGTGGGGGATTGATTTATTAGAAACCGTCAACCAAAACTGTCAACATAGGTTTCTTAAGTTTTCAAATGATTCTGCCTGGCTGGCTATCTATCAATGTATGTATGTGTTGTGCGTACAGGTCACACCATTGGAGCTAGAGGGCTGAAAGTTAAACATTTACTCTTTACTATGTCTGGAAAAACCAATAGGTTTTTAGTGGGGGTTTCAATTTACAATGTAAGTTTATGCTAAATTGGTCCCTTAGAATTTGTTTTTTGAAAATTCAAACTTTTTTTTAATGATCACCACCCAACAAAAGGCAAGAGAAGTAATTTATTAATTGATCATCCATTTTCCCAATTTTTTGGTAATTGATCACTCCCAACACAGAATGCTGCCAAAAGACGTTGGTTTCTATTGAGTGACTAACCAGACCTGTTTTCGCTATTAATTTCTTCTAATACAACCCTGTATCAATTCAGAGCAAATCTCCTCCTTTAGAATGCAATATCGGGTTCTAAAGGAAAAAATTCAATCAATAAGCATGAGTGTATCATTTCAAGGAAGGAAGCAGCAAGAAGGTGACATTGAGAAGGAATACAATGGAGCGAAAAAAAGAAAGGAAAAGGAAAGAGAGTGGGAAAGGGAATGAAAGAATCAGAAAGAGAAAGAGAAAGAGAGTCAGAGGAGAAAGAAAAAAATGAAAGAAATTATAAAAGAAAAAAGTCAAAAATGAAAAAAAAAAAAAAACAGTGGAAAATGTAGCTAATATTTTGCATGCGTTTCCACATGTAAAACGGAAAAATCCGATGATGAAGGCAAAGAAGATGTTGGCAGGGAAAAGGTATTTGAAGAGGAAGCAAGATGGTGAAAAGATGGAAGCAGTCTTAGTATATCAACCAATCTGTAAAATAAAAATTATTTTCGTTTAATTTTTATTAGATGGAGTTATTCCACTATCAATTACAAGTGGTTACAAGCAGTCTATGAATTTAAGAGTTTAGGAGTCTTTTTTTGTTGAGTAGTCAATAAAATAATTTTTTTTTAATTTATTTTGTGACTACTTTTTACCTTCATCTTCATTTATCAGTTGCCTTTTTATAGCAACTTTTACTCAGACCGATTACCCTTCGGCAGTGAGCAAACATTGTCGCTCGGAAAATAAAGAATATGCCTTAGGTGGGATTTGAACACACACCATTTTATGTATTAAAAAACTGAAACTACCAGAATATAAACACGGCTGCCAATCAGAGTGAAGGATGGGTTTGCGGTTGTGATTTGGACTTCTGCCTTCTTGTTGGGTCTTGGTAGCTCAATTGGTAGAGCAGGCAGCTATAAACTGCACTCCCTCCATAAAAGTTCAAATCCCAACGGCTTATTCTTTATTTTCCGATCAACGCTGTTTGTTCACTACCGAAGGGTAATCGGTCTGAGAAAAAGTTGCTATAAAAAGCAACCAATAAATTAAGATGAGGGTGAAAAAATAGTTATAAAAATAAAAAATAGAAATGATTTTATTGACTTATTGTCCAACACAACAAAAAAAAAGATTCTCAAACTCTTAAATGCATGGACCGCTTGTAACTGCTTGTAATTGTCTGTGGAACTCTGCAATGAATAGAATTAAAAATAATGGAACTCTGTGAATTGAATAGGAAAACAAAGAAAAAAAAATTCACTTAATGATCAGAGGGGGATAATTCTAATCATGAGTTATTTCCCTTGATAATGCCATCCAATTTTTTTTTTAAATGAATTTATGAGTTAATGGAAGACCAGCTACTTTAAAAATCAACAATAACATCAGCGACTTTTAAGAGACAATCCTTTAAAAAAATGTTTTGTATTTTTTTTTTTTTTTATGAATTAGGGAATAAGAAATTAACTCTTAAATTCATAGACTGCTTGTAACCCCTTGTAATTGACAGTGGAACCCTTCAATGAATAGAAATAAAAATAATGGAACTATTTTTTTTAAGTGTTAGGGAATAAGAGATTAACATCACTGATAACAACCTTTCATCATAACTTCAGCTTTAATTCCAAAAAGCTTTTAATAAAATTACTGTGATTCTTTTGAGGATGAGCAGAAGACCATATAATAATTATGCTCAATTGTGGTTGCTGCTGTAGCATTATGGACATGAGCAGGGATACAGTGCTAACGTTTTAAGTTTCCGAGCTGACAAAATGCTTGCTATTTCCAATATCCTTTCTCTATATGATGGCTTGGCACTGCAAACAAAGATCCGGGACGGTTTTCCACTGGGTCTGTACGTGAATAGCCCAGAGGCCTGGGCAATGGAGTTTTAAGGTGAGGTGCGGCTTGCAAACTGCCGACCCCACCCATTAAACCAAGGGTTTGCATGCCATGTCCATTGAGGGGGAAAGATGGGAGTAAGGTTGTGGGTTTTGTTGGAAGTTTCTTTCTCCTGGCAAATGCCTGAGCTATCTGTTGAGGTCTGCCAACCCCTGTGAAGGAGTATTCTGACAGTATGGCAAGGTCCAGGACTCTCTCCAGTTAGCAGATGCCAGAGCTGGCTGTAAGAAATATTGTATTTTGGAAGTGACAAAAGTTTATCAGGCGAGGACAGCAACCATTAGGGAGGTTTCGGAAATACGTTCTGTCTTGTTCATTCATTTGGGCTTTTTTTTTTTTACAGGGGTGCCGGAGTAGCGCTCTGGTGAGCTCCAGCAGTATTGCATCCCTGGATGAGTGACAGAAGAATGAATCTATAGCCCAGCTCATCTAAGAGCCACAGTAGAAAGTGGTCTTAGTTTTAGCAGTGAGAAAGATCTGAAACACAAGGCCAAAGTTAGGAACATAATGTGAAGGTAAAAGTAAAATCAAATTGACAGGATAGGTAAGGGTTAAAATGCAGCTGTCTACTTGATAAAAAGCAAACATTTTTGCTAAAAATCCCATTAACCCTTTAAGCGCCACTGTAGCCGAACTGCGACCCATCCCACTCAGTCAGTCAGTAGATGATATATATATACAAAAATACGGCTTGAAATATGCTGTACATATGGCCAACAGGTGGCGCACATATATTGGCATAATTCTTTCCGTTCAATATACATATATGCATACTAGCAAGAAACTACCCGATAGGGCAGTTTTCAGCTAGTTTCTTTATAAACCAACTTGAAAAAACATGCCGATAGCCTAAGTTACAGATAGACAGGCAAAATGAGAGAGAATTTTATTGA
Source organism: Architeuthis dux (assembly GCA_006491835.1). Taxonomy (NCBI): domain Eukaryota; kingdom Metazoa; phylum Mollusca; class Cephalopoda; order Oegopsida; family Architeuthidae; genus Architeuthis; species Architeuthis dux. Next base: position 508,144 of record VCCN01006448.1, on the reverse strand, counting down.
TACATCCGATATTGACTTAAGATGATGAAAAACGTGGATTTGTGAGAAAGAGAGCTTATAAAGAAGAAATAACAAAGTTGAGGTCACCATAAGCAAATCTCCAGTAATTATGGGATGAGTGCTTGCAGAATATTATCAAAAGTCAGTTTAGCAGGACTGTAAACACATCGTTCATAAGTGACATTTTGATTAGGATCTTTTCTGATCAATATAAGGTGGTGTGATATGAAGCTTATGATTTTTAACTAGCTCCATCCTAGATTCAAGAGTAGGTTAATTTAGCAGGACCTAACCAAGGCCATTATTAGAAACTGTCCACATGGGTTTCTTCAGTTTTTAAGTGATTCTGGCTGGCTGGCTTATGTATATGTTGCCGCACCAATGGAACTAGAGGGCTGAAATTTAACATGTTTACTCCTTATTATGTGTAGGGAAAAAAAAAGTTTTGGGTTTTTTGTTTTTTTTAAATCCCACCCGAAATAGGTTTTTAGTGGGGGTTCAATTTACAATGTAAGTTTATGCTAAATTGGTCCCTTAGTTTGTGTCCGGCAGTGTTTTTGTGAATATTCGATCCAACAGGCGTGAGAGATAACTTATTCATTGATCAGCGCCTTTTCTAATTTTTTTAATTGATCACCCCCATGTGTCATGTTGCCAAAAGATGTTGGTCACGTTACTGTTTATATAGAGTGACTAACCAGACCTGTCTTTTGATATTGGTGGATTGAATGAATATGATTAAAATTTTATATATTATGAAAATGTTTTCGCAGAAGTTGTTGCTAAATATTTATCCATTGTTGTACACATTTCATGGCCATGAACTGGATTACTCAAGCATGATGGTTGTTTTCCTTAAACATTTTACTTACTATTCAAGTCATAAACTTTCTTATACATGTATGATACACTAAACCACTTATAAGTACCACAAATTTTACTTACAAGCTGTGTGTAAGATGATAAGCCATAGAGTCTTCGGACCACTTTTCTGCACGAGACAAAACTTCCTTCAAAAGAGTCGATTTAATCTTTTAAAAACTCACAGTATCCACCAAGTATACTTATCAACAACATAGTAATACAGGTTATAACGCGGGTGTTGGGGTCCAAGAAAGCTAACTGCATTATAACTGCACAGCAATCAGTTTAGCTGTTTAGGTGATAGATATGGCTATTTTGGAGCTAAACCTTGCTATTTTGGAACTAGATCAATATTTTGGGATCCACCTGTTATAACGCGCATGGTGCTATAGCGAACCGTGTTATAATGGGAGAAGGCTGTACTGATCAAAATGTTACCGATATCAAGTTACTTGATGAGAGTAGAGACTAATAAACAAGTTTTTCTCCGAATAACGTTTCGCTGACACGCAGTTAGCCAACAGCTGTTTCGTCATGCGAATGCATTGGCGAAAACCTTTTTGCTGAAATCAACTACGACGTATTGATGACTTGACGCTATTAAATGTAAACAAACTAAAACCTTGACTTTGAAACGGTTTAAGTTTATTTATTTATTGCAACCTGAAATATGGATATTTTGAAACAATAAACATGTAGGTTCATAAGTAAAAGACCCCAAAATAACCTCCCGAAAAAAAGACCCCCAATATATCCTTTCGACAAAAAAAAAAGTTTTCGACGAAACATCAGTCGGTGAAAAGGCCCAATCAGTGAAACATCATTTCGACAAAAAGGTTTTCGGCGAATCGTCCGCATGACATAACGGCTGTCAGCTTACTGTGTGTTGGCGAAACATTGTTTGGTGAAACATTGTTCGGCGAAATGTCCAGATACCTAATAAACAAATTATAGTCATGTTTCAAGTAGATGAGATATAAAATTCTTGTTTCTGAAAAAAAGATTTAAAAAATATAGAGCACTGACATAGCAACACTGCAAGGTGTATTTTTTTAAGTGAGAAAAAGTACACAAGTCTCGGCACACTGATTAGTAGAAATCGGTTGGACCTGGAAGCAGGTAGACACATCCCTGTTTCTTAATTAAAGTCCATGCAATAAAATAATGATACCTTAGTGTTAGAGCTCTTATATCCAAAATCATTACTCAGCCTTTCATTCTTTCTGATGGAATAAAAAAATAGAAAAGAAAAAGAATGTCATAAAAAAATGTTATTTTTCTACAGAATCACACAATAATGATGGCATTTTCAATCTTTACATGAAGACAGGTCTGGTTAGTCACTCAATAGAAACCGTCACGTGACTAACGTGGTGTTGAGGGTGATCAATAAAAAAAAAAGAAGTTTTTTTTAAAAGAAAAAGGGTTGATCAATGAGTGAGTTATTTCTCTCGCCCTTTGTTGGGTATCACTAAAAAAAAATCTGAATTTTCAAAAAAAACAAGCGTGAATGCTGCAGGATACAAACTAAGGAATCCCTTTAGCATAAACTTATATTGTAAATTGAACCCCACACTGAAAACCTATTTGGGAGGGAATTTTCAAAAAAACAAAAAAAAACAAGTTTTTCTAGACATAATAAGGAGTATATCTTAAATGTTCAGCCCTCTAGGTCCAGCCTGTACATATACATACATAGCCAGCCAGCTGGTCGGACCAACTTAAAAACTGAAGAAACCTATGTGGAACGTTTTGCTGACAGTTTTGGTTGACGGTTTCTAATTAAGTCCCAAACAAGAACAACAGAATTTTTCAGACGATTGAACTCCTCCTTCAATGTTTCGGCTGATGCATTCTACGGCCTTCATCAGGTGTACTATCCGTATGTGATGGTCGTAAACAGAAATTGCTGTGTTAACAACACAAACAACAAGAAGGAGTTCAATCATCCGAAAAACTCTTTGAACGTTAATGACCCTTCTCAAAACTGTAGACGGGAACAAAATAAAATTGGTTAAAAACAAAAAAGTGTTTATATCAGTACCTTATAGCAATTCTTTTTTTTCTTCATTAAAACCTGTTTCTGCTCTCACACACACACTACATTTTTTACATGCAGAAAGAATAAAATTTACATACATGAGAGCACAGGTATAAGAAAAAGCATAAAACTGTTTGCATATATATATGTGTGTGTGCACATATATATGCATAGTTCACGCACACATATATATATACTCACGCACACACACATATATACACACACACACACACACACACAAACAGGTGAAACTCCTACTCCAAAGTAGGAGCGGACGAATTCGGAACTCCACCTGTTATTGTTCCCAGATTGAACAAAGCTCCCAGAACGTCCGTTGTTTCTCGGAACGTATCTGTTCAAAACAAGAGCATTACCTGCATATATATATTTATACACACAAACACAAACAAACATATGTACATGCATGCACACACACACACACACACACACACATACACACCTGTACATCCATTGCAGTGAATAAGCCAAAAACACAAGTTGTGGGGGGGGGGGTTGGAAACAAGAAAAAGCCCACGAAAAGAAAAGAGAGAGCGAGTAAAAAGTTAGAAAAGTTTTGTTGTTCCTTGTTTCCAACATTCCTTCTCCAAACAAGTGACAGCTTTTCATAGTCAACTAGAATTGAATCAAGCCAGCCATCAGCACGGCGTTGCCATTGACTAAGTAGACAGCTTGACATATTAATGTAACAAACATCCACAGCAGCCACTCTTTTGAGGAAGTTTCAAAGGGAAGAACGCTGCAACATGATAAAGCATCACTCTGAGTCAGACTTTCATTAATCACCTGTTTTTCTAAGAACTACCTGAGCCGCATTGCTGCTTTAGTGCCGCTTAGGTGGGGACCAGACAAAGTGCACGCATTGTGCAGGTGTAAAGTAGGCATGGATATAGATAGATAGAGATACATAGGTATTGGAGAGCATACATGAAAAAGATGCTTTTGTCCTGTGTAATGTGTAAATATCTTGTTTATTGTAGATACTCCTAATAGTTTGTGTCTTTGTATACCTTATTATTATGTCTTCTCTATTGCTTATATAGAACTGGTTACGCAGATATTTAGCAGATGTGTGTGGGGGGGGGGCGGTTATCTGCCTAAAAGTCCAGTCCCGGCAGGGTGATAAATAGATGTAAATAGACCAGATAGAACATTGTTGTCTTAGGGTAGTCGCAGATAACTTTTCAGTTCATGAACCAGTGCTTGAGATCAACATCGTCCCGGCGTCCCGGGGACGGTAAAAATGTGTTCGGACGACCAAATATCTTTTGATTTTTTTCGATTTAAAAAAAATTTGGTTAGGATTATTCTTGTCGTTTTGTTGTTTTTGTTACGGTAGAAAAATAAAGTCAACTCCAGGTTCGGACTGGAGTTTGACAATTATTTATTTCCTCAGCATTTTAATGGTGTTTTTATTATGCTACTAACAACTAACAACTATAGATGATAATAACAAAGTAAAGAAACAACATTTTGATTTTGGGACCATTTCCATTTCCTTCAGGATGCTTCAAATTTTTATTTCAGGACAGTAGTGTAAAAAGTTAGTCTGCAGCCCTGTCATGAACATTATAGAGGCAGCACACACCCTCTTCCTCTCTCTCTCTCT
>VCCN01006448.1:428151-442369 GCA_006491835.1 Architeuthis dux | reverse complement strand
CCCCCCCATCGCTTTTGTGGATATGTATGTTTAAAAGGTAATAAATCACACACACTGGTATGGATTGCTAGTGTTAACAAGTAGTTTTTCACGTTTTCTTATGAACACGAAAAAAAACAACACGATAGTAGATTCATTAAAATTAGTAGATTACATTAATAGACATATAAGCATGTGTCTTATATAATACGCGTGTAGAGGAACACATTTTAAGTAAACACCCAAACACTAACACACCTTTATACAGAAACTCCTCAGTTAACGTCGTTTCATTAACCGTCGGTTCGTTTTAACGTTGTTGAGAACAAATATATAAATATACGATAATATAAAAAAAATATTGTTGGTGGAATTGTGAATTAAATGGCTTTTCTGACTAGACATAAGTTAGTTGCAAAATTCCTACCCCACAATAAATTAAATAACCCTTATTTTCATAATTGTGTCTATAGTAAAATCGGTTTCACTTAACGTTGTTTCAGTTTTCAGGAACCCACTACGCTAATCGGGGAGTTCCTGTATATAAATATGAATTACATGTATGTGTAATAGAATTGGGTTAATCGATAAGTCACTAACTCAAGCATATAGAACAGAACAATGATGCGTGTATATAGAAACCAATAAGTGTTTATACACACTTGTTTTCTCAACAAAAGGCATTGACTGATTTAATCTGTGAACAATAAACACACCGTAAGACGATATGGTATCAAAAGCAGTTGTTATACACCCAAAAGGTTAATATGAGTTTTACATACACAATAATGTGTATTATGTTAATGCGTATAACAAAACAACCCATCGATACACGATAACTTGCGGTAGCGCTAGGGAGAGTTTTATTTGCCATTCCATGTCATCAAAGTGGTTATATACAGGATAGCACTCTTTTAGGCTATTTATTTAATTAAAGTGGCTTCAATTTACAGCCATAATCGGTCGTTAAACACCTTGATTAAATTGGGTAAAAGCACGTTGGTAGATCTCGAAACCAGAATGACAGTCTTATAAAAAAAAAACCCAAACCCCAATCAAGTTTAGCACTAAAATCGACAACTAACCTCAAAAATATTGGTCAAGATTCGTTTTTACAAAATTAAGGAAAAGCATAATAAAAACATATTTTTCCTATGCAGTACGAACTGCTTTGACTGAATCTGACCTTCGTTTCTTCCGGAAATCTTTCGTTTTTGAGGTAAAAAGTAATGGAATGAGGGAAGCTAGTAAATTGGCTCTAAAGTGGGTGATCGATTTACAATGTACGTATAATGTAAAACTTGACCCTGACTTTGTGTCCGTCGTTTCTGATGTTCAATTTCAAATCTTCAGCAATTTGTCTAAAATAATTAGTAAAAAAAAACCATTTCGAACGGATGGTCACCAACCCGGCGACGAATACCCACAATGTTGTTCAACAAGAGACTCAGGAATTGTCGGAGCATGCGTTTTATACGACGAGACAATAGTCATCTCCCATTATAACGTGGTTCATTATGGACCGACCAAAATATTAATCTAGCTTCAAAAAACAGCTAGATCTAGCCCCCAAATAGCTAAATTGGCAACCCTGGTTATCGCGGCTCGGCTATAACGCGGTTGGACTTCTTGGACCCCAACACCCGCGTTATAACGGGGGATGCCTAGATCTGTTTGTATAGTAGGTCAATGAATTCCTACATAATCGAAAATAAACGTATAGTGACTAATATGTAAAGTACACCACAACATTGGTTGCCTGGCATTCGCCGACCGGTCATTCTTTCTTCCATATCAAGTGCGACGTGTACAATCAAGTTTGAAATATATACAGTACACACGTCGTATTACAAGGTGTACTCATAATACATTTGTTGCTGGTGTACGCTGTGTACCTAAAAAAATCACCAAGACTGAATACACACGCGCATTGTATTTTTACATACATTTAAACTACAAATTAGCGTCTTATTGTAGGTTCATAATTTTTTTTTATCAACTGTATACTTAAATAGTACCGTATGTATTACAAAATATACGTAATCTCTAAGTATATATACACACACACACACACACACACACACACACACATAAGGTGTATGCGTCATGTGTCCAGTAAACCCAGTCCCAGCGCTAGTCATCTTTAAATGAAAAGGTACGGGTGACACTGCACAAATTTCCGCTCACAAGGTCGCATACAAAACAAAAACGAGTGATAACCAATGCAAGTTAAGTTATACAACGCCCACGCAAATGTAATGTACGACCGGTGTATACCAAGTATGCTATAGTATTGCAGAGGCAGTAGTACACGCGTACTATACAGCATATTCCATGTGTATATCATCGCTAAATCAGGGGAAAGAATCACGTTGTTTTGTTGATAACAGTGTATTGTATATACGCGTAAACAAAACTGTTTCATACGATACAGTGAACATGGTTGCTAAAGTAGCCATTTTCCGGCTAGATCTAGCTGGGTTTTTTCCCAATATAGCCGATAAAAATCTACGATAGCCGATTAGATCTGGTAAGTTTAATAAAATTAAATGTTCAATTTTTATTAATAATTTGTTCTAGAGTCTTAAATATAGTTATTTTATTTGATAAATAGCTTTTTAAATGAAACATCTAGCCGATTTTAGCCATTTTTAGCTATAAATAATAAAAAAAACTATACTTGGCAACACTGACAGTGATTATACACATAGTGTATGCCACGTGTTCACAATATACGTACAGAGTGTATATCGCTTGAAAACGGGTGGTGAAATATCAAATAAACCACATGTTAGTATAACCACGTGTTGCAACTGACGCATACTCCGTATTACGGTGACGTGTAGAGTACACCGCTCAATACACATACGAGCGTTACCTATCAGATGTATACAGACACAATGTATGTATAAAAAGTGTGTAGACGGTGTGCGCAATAAACGCACAGTCAATATATCGTATGAAAAACTTGTGTATACATACATACCGATCACAACCGTATAATCAAGCGCACACGGCACATGTATCTAAAGTACGCGATATACATTTCATATACGGGAAGATTAAGTACACACCGTTTACCGATTGGGTACACCGTGTACATAAACTGTATTATGTATGCAACAGGAATGTATGTATGTATTCAACTGTCATACCACGGTTAGTAGAGACAATCTTTTACGTAACTCCTAGGGTATCCTCGATGTATATACATTGTAAATCACCCGGGTCGGGACATAATAAACTCCCTGTGTATGTTTGTGCGTGCAGGGGGGTAGCTGGGGCAGGGGGCGATTTAAAATCCCCCCCCGGACCCCCCAAAAGCTTTATAAATAGTAGTAGTCTAGTTTACCTGCTTGCTGCATTTAATAATACAATAACAAATCTCACTAAATGTTGGAGAGGGCACCATCAGGGAGCCAAGCCCACCCGGGACCCCAAATCTCCAGCTACGCCCCTGTGTGTGTGTGTGTGTGTGTGTGTGTGTGTGTGCACGTATATGGTGTAAGTGGCATCAACACACGTGTTGAGCGAGGCATGAGTACCCCATATACCGCATATCCGAAGAGCACACCCGCAAAGCGAATAAACTAGGCCAACGCATAAATGATCTTTCTACAACGTGGTTGTGTTGGCACTCCGAGAGAGAAGGAACATTAGTCAGATGTGTGTGTGTGCGTGTGTACGTGCGTGTGTATGGATGTGTGTGTGTGTGTGTGTGTGTGTGTATGGATATGCGTGTGTGTGGTGGATATGTTTGTGCGTGTGTATGCACAGTTTCACACGTACGCAAGTTTGAAGTACGTATGAATGAAAAAAAAATATCTTTCTTTCTACAACGTGGTTGTGTAGGCACATACACAGAGATAGAGAGCGAGATAGAGAGCGAGATAGAGATAGATAGAGAGAGAGTATTAGTCAAATATGCATTGGTTTTTGTGTGGATATATATGTGCGTGTGGATATCTATGTGGGTGTGTGTGTGTGTGTGCGCACAGTCAGTACGGCATGAATGAGAAAAAAATCTTTCTTTCTCTACAACGTGGTTGTGTGGCACAGAGAAAGATAGATAGAGAGATACTAGATAGATAGATAGATAGATAGATAGATAGATAGAGAGAGAATATTAGTCAAATATGCATTAGTTTGTGTGTGTGTGTGTGTGCGTGTGGATATATATGTGCGCGTGTGTGTGTGCGCACAGTCACGCACGTACGGTATGAATGAAAAAGAAAAATCTTTTTTTCTACAACGTGGTTGTGTGGCAGAGAGATAGACAGATAGATAGATAGATAGATAGATAGATAGATAGACTATTAGTCAAATATGCATTGGTTTGTGTGCGTGTGCGCGCGCCTGCGCGTGAGCACCATCACAGTCTCACATGCACACACGTACGATATGAATGAAAAAGAAGAAGAAAAAAGAAGAGAGAGAATGTGGAGGAGTACCGTGTAGTAGAGTGTGAAGTAAAAGTAAGCAAATGAAATCAGCTGTTGCTTCAGAGCCGGATTAGCGACACCTTCTCTTCTTTCGTCGATAACCAATCCCTTAATCACATGACCGTTTGGGAAGAAGAAGGATGATGATGATGATGGTCACTTAGATACTCATCATCATCACCATCAACGGTTCGGGATTTAGGAATGGTGAACAGGGTCGAGAAATTCGGGACTTTTTCAAGCCAAAGACGCAGTTGCCAATTTTAAAAAAAAAATTTTTTTTTAAACAAACGTCATTTTCGCAGTTTGCTTCTAATAAACAAAAATAAATAAAGCAAAAATAAATTTTGAAAATGATCTCCCCCGGCCCCTAATAGAAGGGGGCCCCAAAAGCTTTATAAATAGTTCACCTACTGTATTTCTACTGAAAAATCTCAGTAAATGTTGGAGGCCCCCTCCAACATTTAGTGAGATTTGTCATTTGTCCCCCAAGGAGCCATTTGTCATTTGTCCCCCAGGGAGCAATGCCTTTGTCACATCCATATGCAGATTATTAACACGAAGAATAGGTATAAACTAATGTTGGTGTAATAATAATCTCGATCCCATTGTGGGATAGATTCTCACTAAGCAACCGACCTCTGGGTGTGTGGAAAGTAATAACTAATGACTTAAAAACATAACCGTACAGTAATCATTAGAGATTATTAATTAGCAGATGAAATTCAAGAAATAGAAATATTTATAAAAAGCCAGAAATGTTCATTTAATGTCCTTTTTAACTCTGATGTGTTGAAGAAACAAACTTCAACCACGTCACAAAAAAAACACACAGAAACCAGTGTTGCCAATTTAGATGTTTTTAATCTAGATCTAGATGTTTTCGGTTGCGTCTAGATGTCAGAAATCGCTACATAGATGATCTTTAATAAAATAAGTAATATTTTTATTTAATCTATGGTAATAAAATAGGAAATACTTTTTAATGAATTAATATTTTAATAAAATAAATGTTGAATATTCAAGTCACATTTAATTTATTTAATATATTTCCTAGGTTTTAGATTATATATCTGGAGAATCTAGATGTTACTAGGTGTTTTCTTTACTCAATTTTAGATATAAAATTGAAATAAAGTTGGCAACAATGACAACACACACACACTGAGATAGATAGAGATAGGGATAGAGATAGATAGATAGATAGATAGATAGATAGATAGATAGATAGATAGTGAGAGAGAGAGAGAGAGAGAGAAAAGCCTTAGTAACAGATTCAATAATTATATACTAATACCTCAAGACTTCAAAGGATATATGAAAACAACTAGTGATAGTGAAATAACAAGAAAAAAACCACTAGACCTAATTTGGTTGGAGTCTAAAGGGACAATCCGGAATTACTAGAGATCGTGTAAACACACAATACACATCCAAAGAAAATACACAGTGACACACTCACATAGTAACGGACAGACATACACGAAGACAGATAGACACGTATATAAAATATATCCTATCCATCATAAATAAACAATTCGGTTGTATATCTTTCTTTAATTTCTAATAAACTTACCGATTTCCCTGGGTTTTCTTGGATTTTGTTCTTCTTTTTGTAATATCATCTGGAATATGTGTCGCGGGTGCTGCATACCCGTGTTCAGCCTCTGTTAGGGTTTTTAAAGAAAAAAAGTAGGGAATATATAGATAGATATGGAAATAGATACATATAAATGCAATAAGAGATTTATTTCGGTGGATAAGGCGATCTTCAGATAAGACGAGACACCAATTTCAGTCCGAATTTTGTGATTTTAATCTGGCCGGGGCAGAGCGGGTCTAGTGGGGCCATTTGGATCGGGTCTACGATTTTGAAGGGGGCCTACTCCAAAAGCGTATAAATCATATGTATTTAACACTGATTACAAACATACTTAATTAGCAGTTTGAAATGGGGGGGGGGTATATTTCCCATGTGGCCCGGGCCTATTACCAGCTCTGCCCGGCCCTGGTTTTAGCTCCTTGTTTAATAATGTTTAGTCACTGTTTTTGTGTCTGGCCTATAGGACGACCACATTTTTGGTGATGTTTTGGGTGCTTCGAGCATCGTCTTATCCGCCGAAATACACGTTATTTTTTTCAAGCATGACTTACAAAATCTCTTAAGGAAAAAAGTTTCACAGCAATAAGCAAAAAAATCACAACTTTATTATAAAAACATAATTTTTCATTAACAAAAAAAAAGGTCAAACTTTTTTTATTAATTCCATATGACGACTTTATAAGAGATGATTTCCAATGGTTTGATTCGGCACAACTTAGCGAAGGTGGTCCCGATTGAAATTCTGCCTAGGTCAAGTGGAAATCTCACACCCGATGTTCAAAATGTCGCATAAATAAAAAGAAATGAGAGAATTCATGAAAGAAAACAGAAATAAATAAATTATATTGTTACTGCTTCACTTCATAAATTTTTGACAGATCGCGCATCTCTGCGTGACGTCACGACGTCCAATCGGGACCATCATCGCTCAATTGTACCGGTTTGTTGGTTGCAGTAGTCTACTTTTCAATCTGGCCGACTAGTTCCTACAGGTAAAAATACCAATAAAAATCAAAACCTTTAGGCTTTATGCAAATATTTCACACCCCTCGCCTACGGTGGTCAGTCTATTCAGTTGTAAAAAAGAAACACAAGAAACCAAAATAGTTTTATAAAAATAAATCAAGACCTTCCAAAACCGCAACAAATGATTTTTAGTGTATATTTAACCAAATTTCGTACACATGGTAATAATTAAGAATTATTACAGAAATAATAACTATTATGATTACAGATGATGATAGTGATGATGATGATGATTACAGATACTTATTACAGATGATGATGATGATGATGATGAACATTTTTAGCACTCCGACTGGAGCCAGGGACGTAGCTGAGGGAGGCGATGGGGGCGATTTTAAATCGACCCAGGGCCCCAAATGGAGCACCCCCCCCCCAAAAAAAAGCTTTATGAATAGTAGTTCTAGTTCACCTATTTTATTTCATTTTAACTAAATACCTTTGTAGACCCTCAGGTTTCTGCGACCCCCAGATTGGGAACCACAGCACTAAATCTTGGAGTTGGGGGTTCATCAAGAAGTTAAGCCCCCCTGGCTCCAAATCTCCAGTTACGCCCCTAACTGGAGAGATCTCTGACTCTACACTACGGCCAAACAAAATGTGACATGTGCTGTTTTGTTGTACTTCATTTCTTCTGTGCATGGTTGTTAGTTTTAGGCCAGGGGGGAAACCGTCCCAGGCAGAATGAAATAGCGAAGGTGAAAAAAGAAAAATAAATAAAAAAAAAAAATTCCAAACTAGCCAAATAAATGTGTCATATGGAATTGGTTTGTTAAACAAAACAGAGAAAGAAAGAGAAAATAACCTTTTTATTTCTTTAAGGAGGAAAGAAAGAAAATAAAAGCATGGGGAATAAACATCTACTTTTCGTTTCCATTAAGCCATGCTGCAATTTGCATGTGTTCGTATTTTTTATTCCTCGTGACACTACACTCGGCATCCGCTATCAAGGTTTTTCTAGATTCTCACACAACACCAGTTCTCATACAAGTTCTTTGCCTCTTCCTTTCTTTCTACATTTCTTTCTTTCTCTTTCTACTGATCTCTCATACAAGTTCTTTCTTTCTTTCTCTTTCAACTGATCTCTCATACAAGTTATTTGCTTCTTTCTTTCTCTTTCTACTGATCTCTCATACAAGTTCTTTGCTTCTTTCTTTTTCTTTCTACTGATCTCTCATACAAGTTCTTTGCTTCTTTCTGTCTCTTTCTACCGATCTCTCATAAAAGTTCTTCCTTTCTTTTTCTACTGATCTCATACAAGTTCTTTCCTTCTTACTGTGTCTCTTTCTACTGATCTCTCATACAAGTTATTTCTTTCCTTCGTTCTTTCTCTCTATATACTGATCTCTCATACAAGTTCTTTCTTTCTTTCTCTCTCTTTCTACTGATCTCTCATACAAGTTCTTTACTTCTTTCTATTTCTTTCTACTGATCTCTCATATAAGTTCTTTCCTTCTTTCTTTCACTTTTTATTGCTCTCTTTATTTTCAATTACAATAAGGGAAAAAGAAAGACAAGTAATTATCTTATCTCTCCCCTCTCGTCATGCTTCTTCTTCTTCTTCTTCTTCGTCAAGGCCTTTTTCCTATCTACTACATGATCTTTCGATATCAGTACCAATCAATCCTTTTATTTTCAGTTTTCATCAGTCGATATACACCTTCAAGCTTTGCTACCTAATAATCTATCTGTTACCCTCGGTGTTGCCAGGCATGGTCTGTTATTTATAGCTAAAACTGGCAAAATCTTTCCATTTTAGCTTACTTTATAGCTACAAATGTTATATATACACATTTACAGCCCACTTATCAAATAAAATGACTACATACTAGGACTACAGAACAAATCATTAATAAAAAATGTACATTTACTTTTATTAAACACGATAATTAATTTTTTAAATGGCCAGATTTTCGGCTATCGTAAATTTTTATCGGCTAAATTGGAGAAAATAAATCACCAAGATCTAGCAGTAAAATGGCTAATTTGGCAACCATGCTTTCTATACTACACATGCCATGATGGCCTCTAACTTCTTAGGGAGGTATAAGGACGGAGGAAAGCGAGCGAGCGAGAGAGAATAATAGAATATCAGACAGGTGTGAACCACAACAGATTTTCGTACAACTTAGCAAAGGTGGTCCCGATTCGACGTCACGTGACGTTGCCAAGCAGGTATGCGATCTGTCGAAAATTCATGAAGCGAAAAGCAGTAACACTATAATTAATTTACGTATTTAACTTCTGTTTTCCTTTCATGAATTCTCTTATTTCTTTTTATTTGTGCGCCATTTTTAACGTCGAGTGTGCGCGGGTGTGAAATTTTCACACTCGCACCCGCTACGTGACGGGATCATCTTCACTAAGTTGTGCCCAGGAAGACAATATAGCGAGTAGTAGTAGAGGAATATTAAGAATAGGTAGCGCCAATCTTCCACGGGGGAAGGCTACATTTCCCTTTTTAAAAAAACTAGCATTCAAATTCGAAACCTTTAATAAGTTTATCGAAATAAATTATAATTGAGACAATTATTTGCGTTGGAGGAATCGCTACAATTTCGACCACCAAGTAGATTGGAAGATACTGACATCGACAATTAGATACTCTATCTCCCAGTCTTTTTCATAGATGCGATCTATTATAGATAGATAGATAGATAGATAGATAGATAGATAGATAGATAGATATGAATAGACTGAAGAAAAAATATATATGAATAAACTGAGAAGGATAGATAGATAGATAGATAGATAGATATGAAGAGACCGAGAGAGAGAGAGATGAAGATACTGCTGAGATAGATATGAAGAGTCTGAGATTAGTGAGATAGATATGAAGAGACTGAGATAGATAGATATGAGGAGACTGATATAGATAGATAGATAGATAGATAGATAGATAGATAGATATATATATAGATATGAAGAGACTGAGATAGATAGATAGATAGATAGATAGATAGATAGATAGATAGATAGATAGATAGATAGATAGATATGAATAGACCGAGATAGTGATAGAAATGATGGTACAATCTGCAACTACCAGTTGGTTGTGATGCACTAACAGCCTATATACAACCAGCAGCCATCCTCTCACATTCACATGTTATTCATTCGCCGAATCAGGGAGGGGGAGAGAGAGAGAGAGAGAGGAGGCCAACAAATTAGAAGGAGGGGTATTGAAGGCAGGTCCGGCCACGTTGTTTGTTATTCGATTGTCAAATCTCTTGACATGTAGCTTTTCTACTTCAACACACACACACACACACACTGATACGCAGGCACAAACGCACACACCGATACGCAGCCACACACACACTTATACGCAGGCACAAACGCACATACATAAACGTAAGCATACACACAACCAAGCACCAACACACACACACACACGTGGGCACATGCACACGTACAAACGCATGCAAGCACGTAAACACTTTTCTGCACACACCTACACGTAAGGATGCACACGTACGCATACACACACACATCAGCAAGCACACATATGCATAAATATACACACACATACGCAATGAAGCATGCACACACAGATACTTATAAACACATACACAGAGAGACACGTACGCAAACACACACACGCATATTTTTCAGAGAGCTCACTTCTAAAAAGAAACTGGCTATAATTAAAAGAAATCCTCTAATTATTCAATTTTAATATCCTAAAAAGGTATTTCTAACACCAAAAAGTCTTCTAAAAGACAAAAATTGCAAGAAAAAAAAAGGCGCTGGTTGGTATCGAACTCGAATGACAATTTAAAATACCAACGTGTACTGTGAAATAAAACAGAATGCACTTTCAATGCAGTTATAATAATAATAATCGTCTTTATTTTCACATTTCTATTGTTTCAGGGGCGTACTGAGGGGGCGGGAGGCTATTTGAAAACGCCACCTGGGCCCCAATGGATGGGGGTTCCTAAAGCTTTATGAAGATTTTTTACTAACATTATACAATGTCTGCAACCCCCAGGTTGGGAACCACTACACTAAATGTTGGAGGGCCTCAAAACGCCCCATTTTACCCCTATTCATTCTTCTTTCATCCACCACCGCACTTTTCTTCATTCATTCCTTTCTTCTATTCACTATTCTCTCTAATATATATATATATATGGGGGTGAACATGTGAAAGACGCAAACAGGAATGAGTGTAAAAATGATTTTATTTAATCTTTTTCGTGTTATTAACAATGTTTCGGCCTTAGGCCATCATCAGAGTGAAAAAGTGGGTGAATATATATAATATATATATGCTTACACATTAGTTAATTAAACTAAGATTAAAAATCATTTCACCATCGAAAAACACATAAGACGTTTGCAATTTTTTACTTATTATGTTTAGCACTTATTTTTATAAATCTGACTAAAAAACGTGTTTATATGTACTTACACGTTACACAAAACCGTAATTTTCCACAGGTAAATTTAGTAAAACAATAGTAAAATCATGCAATTCTTTTAAAGTAATCAATAAACATTATATTTCATTGAAGATCTGTCGTAAGAAATGTAAAATAAATAGCATTTTTAAAAGAATAAGACGTATGTTTATAGAAACGGTATAAGGTGGACCGAAAGTAAGGGATCAGTTTATAATATAGATCCAATCAAAAACTGATCCCCCAGTTTTTATAAGGACAGATATGACAGCGAAATGAAACGCGCTGCCGATATACGTGTCCTAGTTTATTTATTATTTTATAGTAAAAAAAAAGATTTCTTTTTTTTAAATGCTTTAAAATAATTAAAAGTTTAATAATAAGAATGATCTTTGACTAATATTGATGAATGGATTGAATGTTTTCTTAAGTGAAAGTAGTTTTTTTTTACAAAGAGAAACCTTTTTTTTTTTCCTTCTTCATTTGGGCTGGCAACATGGCCTGCTTCGGCGAAATGACATGTTGGAGTTTTGGGTTTATTATCAGCTGGTTTTTTGAGCTCAAAACATTAAATAAAAACATATCGTATAAGTCTTTTAGAAGTACATTAATGTAGATCTTAACCAGGTGTATTTTAATCGGGATTATCTAGGATTAATCTTTGATTAGATCCTAAAGAAAAAGAAGAATTATACACATTTTCTGTTTTTTTTTAGTTAAGGGCGTGTTTGTTTTTTCTTCATCGTGACTTTCTCTTATTGTTTGCATATTTATAATTTTATTTTATTATATTCTAACACTTTTATATCACAATTGGGCACAATGTAGGGAAAGTGGTCCCGATTGTAAATTAAATTGTAAAGTTTCACACCCTCGCTCACTCGATGTTAAAGTCGGTGCACAAATAAAAAGAAATAAGAGAGTTCATGAAAGAAAAAACTTGAGTAAATGTATAAATTATATCGTTATTCATCGCTTTGAATAAATTAAATTGTTAAATTATTATTTGTGCGCCGTTTTTTAACATCGAGTGAGCGAGGGTGTGAAACTTCACAATCGGGACCACCTTTCCTACGTTGCATCTCACAATTGTAATAAGTAGTTACAGTAGTAGTCAATAAGTATTGATGAAATTGGGGGAAAAGTGACGTTTCTGGCGTAAAATCTAAAAGAAAGTGTGCGCCGTTTTCAACATCGAGTGAGCGAGGATGTGAAACTTTACAACCGGGACCACCTTTCCTACATTGTACCTACTATTATAGTAAGTACTGATGAAATTTTTAAATAAAAGTGTTTTTTTTTCTTTTTATTATTGACGTTTCTGTCCTAAAAATCTAAAAGAAAATGTGCGCCGTTTTTAACATCGAGTGAACGAGGGTGTGAAACTTTACAATCGGGACCATCTTTCCTACGTTGCATCTTACAGTTATAATAGCTAGTAACATAAGTATTGATGAAATTGAAGAAAAAAAAGTGGGTTTTTTTATGTATTATTGACGTTTCTGTCCTAAAAAAAATCTAAAAGAAATTGTGCGCCGTTTTTAACGTCGAGTGAGCGAGGATGTGAAACTTTACAACCGGGACCACCTTTCTTATATTGTACCCACAATTATAGTAAGTAGTAAGATAAGTACTGATGAAATCGAAAAAAAGTGGGATCTTTATGTATTATTGACGTTTCTGTCCTCCTAAAAATCTAAAAGAAGTTGTGCGCCGTTTTTAACGTCGAGTGAGCGTGGGTATGAAACTCTACGATCGGGACCACCTTCCCTACGTTTTACCCCACAATTGCAATAAGCAAGAACATAAGAACTGATGAAATTAAAAGAAAAGAGTATCTCTTTTTTTTAATATATTATTGACGTTTCTGTCCTAAAAATCTAAACGAAGTTGTGCGCCGTTTTTAACGTCGAGTGATCGTGGGTGTGAAACTTCACGATCGGGACCACCTTCCCTACGTTTTACCCCACAATTGCAATAAGTAAGAACATAAGAACTGATGAAATTAAAAGAAAAGAGTATCTCTTTTTTTATATATATTATTGACATTTCTGTGCTAAAATCTAAAAGAAGAAAAGTAAGTCAAATGAAGCAAGCTCTCTCTCTCTCTCTCTGGCTGACTGACATACGCCCGTAAAACACGTGCTCATTGCTTTTTCGGTTGGGAAAGGTTTTTCTATTACGGTCTGTCAAAAAACGGTGTGGCCAACTTTATTTTACACGTTTATATCTACATTTGACTAAAGAAACACCTTGGAACATCATCATTCTCCAGTTTTATATATATTTTTTCAAGTTTACGGCTAAATCTGAGTTAAAAAGCCCATCTTAAAACATCTTGAAACATCATGATTCTCCTGTTTGATATATATTTTTTCAAGTTTACATCTAGATTTGAGTTAAAAAAAAAACATCTTAAAACACCTTGAAACATCATGATTCTCCGGTTTTATATATATTTTTTCAAGTTTACAGCTAAATTTTAGTTAAAAAACATCTTAAAACACCTTGAAACATCATGATTATCCGGTTTTACATATATATTTTCAAGTTTACAGCTACTTTTTAGGTAAAAAAACATCTTAAAACACCTTGAAACATCATTCCCCAGTTTTAGATATATATATTTTCAAGTTTACAGCTAGATTTGAGTTAAAAAAAATCTTAAAACACCTTGAAACATCGTGATTCTCCGGTTTTATATATATATTTTCAAGTTTACAGCTAAATCTGAGTTAAAATAAACCCATCTTAAAACACCTTGA
>VCCN01006448.1:281489-292111 GCA_006491835.1 Architeuthis dux | reverse complement strand
ATAGGTTTATTATATGTATATTGTTAATGCATTGCTAATCATATTACAATATACCGTATTTCACTATGTATAATTAGAGACCGTCAACCAAAACTGTCAACATAAGTTTCTTCAGTTTTTAAGCTGGTCCGGCTGGCTGGCTATGTATGTATGTATCACTCGTACAGGCCACACCAACGGATCTAGAGAGCTGAAAATTTCAACATTTATTCCTTATTATGTCTAGAAAAAACGTTTTATTTGTTGTGTTAACCCCGTCCCCAATAGGTTTTCATTTGGGTGTTCAATTTACAGTGTAAGTTTATGCTAAATTGATCCATAGTTTGTGACCGCTTGTTTTTGTTTTTTTTCGCAATTCGTATTTTTTAGTGATCTAACAAAAAGTGAGAATAACTTATTCATTTATCACCCCTTTTTTTAAATTGATCACCCCATCACGGCTTGCTGCCAAAAAGATGTTGGTAACATGACGGTTTCTATGGAATGACTCAGAAGACCTGTTTATTTATTTATTTGTTGTGTATTCACACATTCTTTCTTTCTACTCTTCATTCTTTCTCTCTCTCTCTTTTCTCACTTAATTTATCCTTTAAACTCTACCCTTTCCTCTTCCCTTTCTCCAATGCCAACCCTCCCCTTCTTCTCCTCCTCTTTCAACATATCTTCTTTCATGATTACTCACCAAATTCTCCCGAGTCGTCTCCCTTTTCTCCCCCCTATTTTCCGCTTTCTCTATTCATTTTCACCTTCCCCCAACGTTTATAAAACGGATCCGTTTTAAAGAGACTTGCCAGCTTAGCTATTTTCCGGCTAGATCTGGCTCATTTTTTTTCTACAATTTAGCCGATAAAAATCCAAGCTGGTAAGTTTAATAAAAGTAAATGTTTTATCAATAATCTTTTCTGAAGTCTTAGTTTATAGTTACGTTATTTGATAATCGGGCTTTAAATGAGTATATCTATGTATAACAATTAAAATATATAAGATTTAGCCGATTTTAGCCGTTTTAAAGAGAGTTTTAGCTATCGAATTATTGGCAACTTGGCAACCTTGCATTCACTTTCACCTTCCCTGCGTATAAAACGGATCCGCATGTAAATTGCCACGGCAACATTTCACAGCCGTTCTCTTTATAGTGACAGGACACGAAACAGGCATTAAATTAACAGTAGAAAAACAAAGGCAAATCTCACATGTAGAAAAGAAGGGGAAAATCTCAACGCGTATAGACATGGAGGCTGGATTGCCATATTGGCCATTTTATGGCCAAATATGCCATATTTGGCCTTTTTGAAAATCTTTTGGTCATAACATTTTTTGTTTGGTTATATTTAAACTTTTGGCCTTTTGAGGGATTTTTTCGTTTGGCTCGAACGTTTTATTTAAAAAGATAGAAAAAAAAACAAATTTCGCCAAATTTGGCCTTTTTGGATATCATTTGGCCATAAACTTTTTAGTTTGGCCATTTTTGTCATTTTTTTCGTCTGCTTCGAACATTTTATTTAAACAAAAAGAAAAAAAAAATTCGCCAAATTTGGTCTTTTTTAAAATCATTTGGCCATAAACGTTTTGGTTTGGCCATATTTAAATGTTTGGCCATTTTGGGGGATTTTTTCGTTTGCGTCGAACATTTTATTTAAACAAAAAGAAAAAAAAATTCGCCCAATTTGGCCTTTTTTAAAAATCATTTGGCCATAAAGTTTTTGCTTTGGCCATATTTAAATCTTTGGCCATTTTGGAGGATTTTTTTTATTTGCTTCGAACATTTAAAAAATCTTTCGGCAGCAATTTTTTGTGCTTTTCATCCATAAAACTTTTCGTTTCCTAACGAAGCATGTCATTTAAAAAAAAAGATTATGCAGTGGGGTGGGGGGGGGGTTCTATTTACAATGTAATTGTAATGTTAATAGGACCCTTAGTTTTTGCCATTCGTACGGAATAAAAACGTTGACTTTGTTCAGAAGCGGCGGGTGGAACCCGCAACTCTGGCGGCTCAATCGGACCTACCGTTTAAAACCTTTTACTTTTGTGAGGGGCGCACATTTAACAATTCGCAGGGAGGCTCCGCCACGGCTTTGTTTCAGTAGTATTTTAAATAAATTCTTATTTTTGGTGTGTATTTAAGTATTGCGATGTTTTCTAAATAATTTAGTACATTTGGCCATTTTTGGCTACTTTTTGCGTGTTTTTTGGCCTGAAACGTCACCAACTATCTGGCAACACTGAGTGGAATAGAGCGAGTGAAACAAACAAAGCACGTATAGTACATGTGACTCTCACATAAGGACTGTGTTCATTGGCGTTCAATTATCGGGCATCATGACCCAGCAATCAGTTCATGCGTTGCTCTTCTTCTCACAGCGAGGAAACGAAAGGTGCATAACACACCAAAATACAAGGTCGGATGAAGATCTTCCCCTTACCTCTTTTTCCGTCTCAGCGGTACACATTACCCTTGTTCGAGCTGTTGGCTCCGTGGCAGTAGCTTATAACTAGAACCCTGGAGATGTACGGGTTGAATTCTTATTAAAGATCAGGATATTTCAGATCAGGATAAAGGATGATTCTCAGAGGCGTAGCTAGATATCCTGGGGGTATTTGGAGGCCCGGGGGGATTGGCTCCTTTCGACGGTGCACATTAGCATTGTTCGAGGTGATGGCTCCATGGCAGTAGGTTAGAACTCGAACTCCGGAGATCTACTGGTTGAATTATTATTAAAGATTAGGATACTTCAGATCCCGATAAAGGCTCCTTCTCAGAGGCGTAGCTATATATCTTGTGTGTGTGTGTGTGTGGGAGGGGGGATTTGGCGGCCTGGGGGCTTGGCTCCTTTCAACGGTACACATTACCCTTGTTCGAGGTGCTGGCTCCATGGCAGTAGCTTAGAACTAGAACCCTGGAGATGTACGGGTTGAATTCCTATTAAAGATCAGGATATTTCAGATCAGGATAAAGGATCATTCTCAGAGGCGTAGCTAGATATTTGGAGGGGATTTGGAGGCCCGGTGGGCTTGGTTCCTTTCGACGGTGCACATTAGCACTGTTCGAGATGATGTCTCCATGGCAGTAGCTTAGAACTCAAACCCTGGAGATATACGGTTTGAATTCTTATTGAATACGGTAAAACAAGGAAATGAAATAGCTTTGATTTCAGATCAGAATAAAGGATCATTCACAGAGGAGTAGATAGAGATTTTACGGGGGCTTGACTCCTTTCAACGGTACGCATTACCCCTGTTCGAGGTGATGGCTCCATGGGGGTAGCTTAGAGCTAGAACCCTGGAGATGTACGGGTTGAATTCTTATTAAAGATCCGTATATTTCAGATCCGGATAATATGGTCCTTCTCAGAGGCGTAGCTAGATATTTCTTTTGGGGGGGGAGGGGTCTTGGCCCTTTTCAACGGTACACATTACCCTTGTTCGCGATGACGGCTTCATGGCAGTAGGTTAGAACTCGAAACCTGGAGATGTACTGGTTGAATTCTTATTAAAGATCAGGATATTTCAGATCAGGATCATTCTCAGAGGCGTAGCTAGTCATCTTGGGGGGGATTTGGTTGGCCCGGAGGGTTTGGCCCCTTCAACGGTACACATTACCCTTTGTTCGAGGTGATAGCTCCATGGCAGTAGCTTAGAACTCGAACCCTGGAGATTTACGGGTTGAATTCTATTAAAGATCAGGATATTTCAGATCAGGATAAAGGATGATTCTCAGAGGCGTAGCTAGATATCTTGGGGGGATTTGAGTGAGCGGGGGGTTTGGCTCCTTTCAACAGTATACATTACCCTTGTTCGTGGTGAATGGTTCCATGGGAGTAGCTTAGCACTCGAACGGTTGAATTCTTATTATATCCAGATCAGGATAAAGGCTCCTTTTCAGAGGAGTATCTTTATATATTGGGTGGGATTTGGTCTTTGCTCCTTGTTCCGTCTCAACGGTAGACATCACCCTTGTTCGAGGTGATGGCTCCATGGCAGTAGCTTAGAACTATAACCCTGGAGATGTATGGGTTGAATTCTCATTGAATACGGTAAAACAAGGAAAATGAAATAGCTTTGATTTCGGGTCAGGATAAAGGGTCCGTCTCAGAGGATTTTTAGGGGGATTTGGGGTCCCGGGGGACTTGGCTTCTTGGGGGGCCCCCTCCAACATTTAGAGATTTGTCAGTAGAAATGCAATAGGTGAACTACTATTTATAAAGCTTTTGAGCCCCCCCCCGTTTACAAATACCCCCTTATCTACGCTCCTGGTCCTTCTTCTTTATGGTTACTAGATACCAGATATGAAATATATAACGCCCGTTCAACATTGGCAAGTTCAGCGCCAAAGGACGTTAATAATTTTACCTTTTTAGCGCAAAAATAACAAGAAAAGAAAAAGAAAAAAACAAACAAGAAAAAAAGAAAAAAAAAAGTTGTTAATACCTAACCAAAGAATTTGAACTTTCATCCTGAACAGTTATTCATTTATTCCGAAATATCACCTGTAGTTTTCAGGGTAGACTTTAGGATTGAATTACGTGTGGCCAAAGGTCCGAAATCCGATGATAAATTGTTTAAGATAACACAACAAGAAAAAAGAAAATTTCAAACATGAACGAAAGCCCTTGTCATAAGCGATTACTTTTACGCTTAAAACAACTGCAACACTCATATAGGAAACAAAGTGGGTATAGTAATATTATCTTGAATTTTTATTAGATGAACCATTGTCAACAATTACACCGTGCAACACGATTTTTGTTCCTGGGTAGTGAGTGTTATTTTCTGATTGCTTATGTGTAAAAAGTATAGAAAATGGCTATCATTCCCTTCTAACTTTGCTTTTGTGGCCAGGACAATGATATTCATATGTAATTGTTTTTCTTACTTTATGTGATTAAAAATGTGCAAATTCGCCCGTTGTCCAATTGGAAATAAGTAGATTTCAAATTATCACTGTCCTGGTCGCAAAAGCAAATGTTGAAGGGAAAAATTGACATTTTCTATACTTTTTACACATAAGCAATCACAACATAACAATCAATAAAACACATAAGCAATCACAACATAACAATCAATAAAACACATAAGCAATCACAACATAACAATCAATAAAAAAAATAACACTTATTACCTAGCAACAAAGAAAAAGTTTTTAAAAAGTTGTGTTATCAATTTTCTACTAGTTTCTTTAATTTAGATGAAAAAAATAATAATTGAAAATTAAAAATGGTTGGCAATGCTTTATCTAATAAAAATTCAAGATATTATTACTACTAATAATACTACTCGTGTATGTAAAAACAAAATAATAACATTAAATATGGCGGCACTGGGCGATCGTTGAAAATAAGGAATAAGTTTATATGGCCAGATTTGATCATCTGCCATTCGCAATGTTCTCGTAGCTCAATCGGTAAGAGCAGCTACCACGGTGGGATAGGCTTCCCCAGGCTAAAGGGATGCGAGTTTGAGTCTCACTCTACTTTCGGATAGCGAGGGAAACCTATATTTTCTATTTGTCACAAAGAGGGTTGCCAGATAGTTAGAGAAGTTGCTGGCCAAAAACACGCAATAAAATCGCCAAAAATGGCTCGATGTCAAAATTGTTTTTGTCCGGGAGTCAGCAGGGTCTTCCCGGCACCCCTCCCCCAAGATCCTATGAATAGGGTACCAAAATGTTCCTTTTGGTACCCTATTTATAGGATCCTGGGTAAGGGTGGTGCCGGGGAGGCCCTGCTGGACCCTGGAATATTTATAAAAGCAATTATTTTCTCATTTATTTTTATGAGATCAGGTATTGTAAATCATTGTTATCAATCATTTTTATTTTCATTTTTTTCATACTAATATCATCTTAAACTTTCAGTTTCCTTTTTATCGCAACTTTGCGGTGACGGCATGAGTAAAGTTGCGATAAAAAGCAACTGAAGGTAAAGTGTAGTATAAAAATATTAATAATAATGATTGTTAATAAAACATTGCAATACTGAAGTACACACCAAACATAAGCATTTATTAACAATATTACTGCAACAAAATCAAAATAGCCAAAATTTTAAATATGGCCAAACCAAAATGTTCATGGCCAAATGCTATTCAAAAAGGCCAAATTTGTCATAAAACATTACAATACTGAAGTACACACCAAAAATAAGGATTTATTAAAAATATTACTGCAACAAAATCAAAATAGCCAAAAATTTAAATATGGCTAAATGCTATTCAAAAAGGCCAAATTTGTCATAAAACATTGCAATACTGAAGTACACACCAAAAATAAGGATTTATTAAAAATACTACAGCAACAAAATCAAAATGGCCAAAAATTCAATTATGGCCAAACCAAAATGTTCATGGCCAAATGCTATTCAAAAATGCCAGATTTGTCATAAAACATTGCAATACTGAAGTACACACCAAAAATAATAATTTATTGGAACGGCCAACAACGGCCAACAAAATGGCCAAAGATTTAAATATTGCCAAACCAAAAAGTTCATGGCCAAATGCTTTTCAAAACGGCCAGATTTATTAAGAATACTACAGCAACAAAGTCAAAATAGCCAAACATTTAAATATGTCCAAACCAGAAAGTTCACGGCCAAAAGCTCTTTAAAAAGCCGAATTTGTCATAAAACACTGCAATACTGAAGTACATACCAACAATAAGAATTTATTAAAAATATTACTGTAACAAAGTCAAAATGGCCAAACCAAAAGGTTCATGGCCAAATGCTATTAAAAAAGGCCAGATTTGTCAAATTTGGCCATAGAATGGCCAAAATGGCAACCTTGGTCACAAAGCAACAATGAAGTATTGGATTTACGAGATAAACATGCTAACCGCTTTTCTCCAGCTGTCGCCTTTGACTTTGTACGTAATCAAACAATTGATTTTGTCAAACTTCAGTTGACTTTGTTTTTCTACCCTAACAACAACAAGAACAATCCTCACCTAATTTAAGGGAATAAACTCTTCACTGTTTGTCTGTCCCGTCATGCTAAACCAAACTGATATATACAATTATCATTTCCCTATTGTGATTTGAAATCACGACCAAGTTATCGGTAGGCGGCTCACTTACCGACTGAGCCAACTGACATGTCTTACTTATCTACGAAAATGTATGTTACAAATAATTCCAATGATTACAAACATTTTTAAAAAATAAAACTCTTAATTTGGTATTTGCAAGTTAATTTCATCCTGATAAATAAATACATTTAGACTAAAAAACATATATTTTCATAATTTCTTATTTCTTATATATACAATATAAAGGTTGCAGTAATCATCTTTAGTCAGAATAGAAGTAGCAGTGGAGTTTGACCCAGCAGCAGTCAGGCTTCTCAGACTTGTATTTGTGTGAGAGTAACTTAGAAACAGATCGTTTTAACTATGTGTAGATAAGTAGTTCTCAAACTGTGTGTCGCGGCACAATAGCGGGCCGCAACTATCTCTCAAGTGTGCCGTGTAATCTTTCCCCCAAATACGCAAACATTATATATCGAGCTTTGAACGTGTCCAGTACGGTTATTATGTCTGTCCCGCTTCCACCACAGAGATGTCAATCTAGTGGTTTTATCACCATATTTTGTTAGATCTCAATCGAAAAATGATTTACACGAAAACATTTAAGTAACCAACGGACGGAACTTTTATATAGGCATACTGATATACATCTGTGGAGCCACAGATGAAAGGAAAAGTGGATGATGAGTACGTATATCAGTATGCCTATATAAAAGACTGATGACGTACACATGACGTACTGCCTATATAAAAGTTTCGTTTATTGACTACTGAAATGTTTTCGTGTAAATCATTCTAATATTTTATCTATCTACCTATATAAATACCATTGTCATTTTTTTGTGCAGATGTATGTTCATCTGTCACACTATTCAAAACCTATAACATTTAGAAACACTACCGCAACCGCGACCCGATCATTTGACGTAGACTTTTGTAGACTGATGACGTACACATGACGTACCGCTACAGAGATGAAATAAATCAGGATTTCAAACATGAAGTATTGTCATTCAGTCCAATTGGATACAGTGAAGCGGATAACAAAGCTAGACAGACAGCCTAATTTTTAAAAAAACAAACTATAACGAAAATATGTCACCGGAAATCGCAGATCACTTTAAGAAGCAAATTACGGATGGATTGAAAAAGCATACAATGGGTCTACAATTACAAAATATTTATTAAATTAATCCCGTATTTGCTCGTTAATTTAATATTTAATATTTGTTACCGTATTTGCTCGAGTACAATGTGGCATCGAATATAATGCGACCTCCACTTTTTGTAGCTAACAATATAATATAATTGATCCTCTAATCGCTGGAAATTAAAAAACACTACAACTAAAACAACACAAAAGCTAAAAAACTAAAACACAAACACTAAAACTGACATGGTTCCTGCTTTTGCTCAGTAACTTTTGGTTTGAATTTACCTAAGGATCCAATTTCTGTATATTTGGTTTGTTTACCATAATACAGCAAAAATGTTACCCGTCATTTTTGACAGGTTCTGTGCTAGTTTATTATATATATAAAGTTCAATATCCTAATTGTGGCGTAATATACACCAACGTACCGATAACCGTGGCCCAGTGGTAGAGTGCTCGTTATCCGGTTCGGTAAGTCGTGGGTTCAATCCATGGCCGAGTTATACCAAAGACTTTAAGAATTTTCTATGGTTTTGAGAAGGGTCATTAATATTCAAATGGTTTAATTACATGTTACTACCACTGCTAAAATTCCATCTTCTCCCATGATCCTCTTACCCTACCAAAAAAGGGCTGTGGAACGTATTCAAAAAGTGTGTAAAGACTATGACATCAAGATAATTTTCAAACGTACACACACACCCCGAGGTTTGCTAAGTAAGGTTGACCCCAAACTGGTAGACGTCATCCCCTGTAAATGTGGTAATATCTATATCGGAGAAACGGGCCGCCCCCTCAAGGTCAGACTTGATGAACACAAAAAAAGCCATAATCAAGGGCGTGGTAGAAAAATCGGCTCTGGCCGACCACATCTGGAGACAGAAAGGCGACCATCCAGATTATTGACAGAGAACGATGTTGGAAGCAGAGAAAAATCAAAGAAGCAGCTCTCATCAAAATGTCGACTAAATGCATTAGCCAGACAAGTGCGGAGTTCAACCCGATGTGGCTTCCGCTTCTCAACAGACCTAAACTCGACAAGACAAAGACACAGAGACACCCGGGCCCTGCGCTATAAGGGTTACCCCCCTTTAAAAATATAACTTCTGTTTACCCCATCGCACTCGGATTTTACCCCTGAAGAAGACCGAAGAATGGATAGGCTGAAACGTCGTGTTTACAACACAAACAACAAGGAGTTCAATCGTCCGAAGAACCATTTGAACTTTAAAAATTGTACTCAATGCCTGCTAAATAATCAGCATAAAGAGTAGCATTAAGGAAGTCTGGAGAGGGATTAGCTGTCAGGCTATCTCGCCCAAGACACACCCGTGAAAACGTGTATTAGGGGACACAAGTGCGCCAACGACACGGTACTGAGTTACAGGATCGTGGACTATATACCAATGCAGAGAGACACTGAGTGTGATTTTTAAAGTCTTCGGTATGACTCGGCAGTGGATGGAACCCACGACGTACCAAAAACGGAGGTGAGCACTTTACCACTGAACCACGGTGATCGGTCCGGTAGTTCATGGTAAATGACGTAACCTTTTGTTGTCGAATGCAGCACTCAAGAGTTGCATTGGGCGCAATGTTCAGATCTTAGAGTTAAAGGTTGCAACGAAAGGTGAGAAAAGGTTGTTTGCATCTCAGGTCATTCGGTCACGATTGATGTAAACTAATTAGGCGATGATACACCTGGAATATTTAGATTTGCTTTCAAGCTTTTAGTAAGACCCACATCTGGCTTGCCAGGCCTGTCGAAGCTATGTTCTGCTTATGGCACCTGGTGTTCCCCAATGCTCACTCATCTAGGCAATGAACAGGCTTGACGTTGCTTAACTTCGGTGATCTTACGAGAACCGGTGTATCATCCAACGTGATTTGGCCGTAACCCTTTAAGCTTAACGGGGTGAGATTTCTCAGTCCTAGTCCCTGTGCTGAGTGCTTAGCTGAGAGGCATTGAGTACCATTTCTAAAAGTCTTGGCTTTGACACGGCGGTAGATTGAACCACTCTCTGCCGCTAAGCCACAGTGATCCAAACCGATATATAAAATTAACATCTCCCTAACGTGATTTGAAATCACGACCAAATGATCGGTAGGCAGCTCCCTTACCGCCTTCTCGCATATCCAATGGTTGATGACGTAACTTTTGTTGTCGAATGCAGCACTTGAGACGTGCATCGGGCATGATATTCCGATCTGAGTTAAAGGTTGCGGCGAAAGGTGAGAAAAGGTTGTTCACATCTCAGGTCACTGGGTCATGATTGATATTAATTAGGCGATGATACACCTGGAACATTCAGATTTTCTTTCAAGTTACCCAAGTCCCGTCAGTTTGGGTGGAACTAAACATATTTGCAAACAGAAGGTGGGAATAGTCGATTTGTAAAATCAAATGAGCTCCATCTTGTTTACTTACATATAACACACACACACACA
>VCCN01006441.1:196272-208950 GCA_006491835.1 Architeuthis dux | reverse complement strand
TGGACATATCTGACACTCCAGTGTCATTTCATCGTCTGTAGAGACAAAACGGAGGCCATTTATTCAAGTAACGTCTAAACATGAAAGGAGTTTGTTTGCAAATGCACTAATTTGAAGCACAAGAATTTTTTCAGAAAATTAATGGCTGTTAAAGGATTCGAGATGTTAGTAAATATTCCGCAGAGACATGACACAGAAACTGTTGTATGCCTCCACCCCCACTCTCTCAATACAAATGTGTGCCAGACCTCTTTTAATCCGGACAGAATTATAGTGGACACTTGAATTTCTCGCAGCTCTCACACTGGTTCACTCAGTGGCCACAAGTGCCGGTGTGTGGGGGAGCCATCTCTTGATTGTTTATACTGCAGTGGTTGTTACTGCTCCATCGATTTTGAAAATACCTAGCCTAATTTGCTTACCCTGAGTAATGGCTTCCAAGCAGAATGCAGGCATCATTGGTGGTGTTGTGTCAAGAAAATTCAATCTGTGTTTCTGTACAGAAGCTATGTGTGACATATACATCAACTATATATAATATTTGTATAATTATTATTCCTGTATCTGTTTCATTTATATTAATGTATTGCATTTAACCATTTAATAGTTGTTTAATTTAAGTCTCTATCCTAATACAGCACTAAGGCATCAAACTTTGTTTACACTGCAGCCAAGTGTTTTGGTGACACAGTCCTGTTAATTTCATATATTCAGCTGTATTTTAGCCATTATGATGTCATCCAAGAGGTGCAGAAGATGGTGCCAGTGCAAAAAAGCGTACACAACACATTAATTGTCTAAATTCTTTTCAAGCATAGATAGACGGCATGACAACCCATTTGGGGTTATTTAATGCCAAGGTTGTTTAGAGGTGAAATGCTTTTGGGTACGTTTGTAGAGTGGTGATAGGGTTAGCTTGTTGTGTTGTTGTTTCTGTAAGTAATGATTTATATTTTTTGGTATAGATTTTTTTTTTTCAGAAAGGATAAAATTAGACAAAGGAACTTCTGGAAAATGTGTGTGCGAGGACCACATGATCGAATTGTGTATTGTGTATGATTTAAAGAAACAAAAGGAGCAAGTTTTTTGTTGAAAGAATCAGTCTTAAAGTCGATTTCTTTAGTCTGGAAGGTCAGAAGTGTATTTTTGAATTACTAGCTTGAACCGGTCATAAATGGCCGGTAACATTTTTGCTGTAGTAATGGTAACAAACCAACAAATATACAGAATCTGGATCATTAGGTAAATTCAAACCAAAAGTTACTGAGCAAAAACAGGGACCATGTTAGTTTTAGTGTGTCTTTAAATTTGCAATGACAAGAGGATAAAATATATTACTGATTTTTAGCTACAAACAGTGGGGGAGTCATTATATTCTGGGTCACATTGTACTCGAGTAAATATGGTGATACATATTAAATTAATCAAATTAAATATTGAATTAATATTTTGTAATTGTAGCCAATTGTCTGCTTTTTCAATCCATCCATAATTTGCTTGTCAAAGTGATCTACAATTTCTGGTTACATATTTTCGTTTAAAAAAAAAAAGAAGAAAATTAGGCCATCTGTCTTGCGACTTTTGCCAATCTGACCGACTAGCAATACTCAAGGCTTGAAATCCGGATTCATTTCATCTCTGCAGCAGTAGCTCATGTGTACATCATCAGTCTATGAAGGCCTACGACGACAAGGCGATTGAGTTGCGGTAGGGTTTCTTAATAGTTTTATATATCAGCTTGGAATAGGGTGACAGGCGAACAAACATCCGCATAAAAAAGTGACATTTATATGTTTAGGTTATTACGTGTCCTTTGTTGGTCTCGCAAAATGGATAATCCGGCACGGTTCTGGAAGAGAGGCTGCCAGAAAATCGTCTGTGAACCTGTACCAAGACATTTCAAAAGTAGGACAGATTCCCTACACTATTGGAATGTTTCACGATTCTATATATATTATATTATATATAGGTATACGTTCAAAAACTATCCGCACCGTTCAAAGTCTTATTATAAGTTAATGCTTTTTTTTTAGTTTATACTTAGTTACATTAATCTGTACAGCAGTACCTTAACCGTACTACATCAAAAGCAGCACTATTCAAGGTATTCCATATATATATATCTCAATTTTCATGGTTCATTACAAGCGGTACTACTGGTTTCACATATAGATTTTCATAATGAACATTTGAATGTTATTTCCAATTGTTTTTATACATCTAGTTTATTGTTATATGAATGGCTGGTTGATTTGTCCAATGACTACCCATGTTTCATGTGGGCATGTTTAGTATTATCTATATCTATAAAACTTGTTCATATCTGTCTATCTAAGTTCATTCAAATCTGTGCAACTATATATTTAATCAGATCACAGAAATTACGTAAAGCGAAGGAGCAATTACCATTAATTTATATGGGAAAATTCTGTATTTCTGCTTACACTGGGTCATAGATGACCAGACCTCTCTGCTACACAGGTAATAGATGACCCAAGCTCTGCCAGCCCTGGTCTTAGATGACCTGACCTGACCTGACTGCTACCCCTGGTCGTAGATAATCTGACCTAGCTGGGTCACCAAAATGTTTAGAGAAAAAAAAGCAACCTAGGAAGACATTGGAAAGAAAGTTTTAAAGATATTTTCTATAGTTTTGAGAAGGGTCATTAATATTCAAATGGTTCTTCAGACGATTGAACTCCTTGTTATTTGTGTTGTAAACACAACATTTTGGCTAATCCATTCTTTGGCCTTCTCCAGGTGTAAAATCCGAGTGTTATTTTAAAGGGGATAACCCTTATAGCATATGGGCCGGGTGTTTCTGTGTCTTTGTCTTGTCGGGTTTAGGTTAGTTGAGCAGTGGAAGCCACATCGGGTTGAAATCCGCACTTGTCTGGCTAATGCATTTAGTCAACATTTTGATGTGAGCTGCCTTGGATTTTACTCCTGAAGAATGGATCAGGCGAAACGTCTTGTTTACAACACAGATAACAAGAAGGCGTTCAATCGTCCGAAGATCCATTTGAATATTTAAAGATGTTTGCTGATTTTATTTACTGACATTTTCTGTAATGAAGCATTTCTATCAAAATATTGCATGAGAGAATGTTATGACTTAAAATTAATTTGACAAAGTGCAGAGAAAGAAAAGATGTTTGGGCACTATCATAGCAGTGCAGTCCCTATTGGAATCTGCCTTTGCAGACTTCAGTTCAAGATCAAAGTGTAGTATCTGTTCTTTTCAATTTTAAACATTTTTATGATTGTATTTGGCTTCGGCACAATGTAGGGAAGGTGGTTTCCGATTGTAAATTTTTAAAGTTTCACGCTGTCGCTCGCTCGATCTTAAATACGGGGCATAAATGAAAAGAATTAAGGGAATTAATGAAAGAAAAACAATTTTAAATAATTGATAATGTTTAAAATTGAAATTTTGATGGAAATAAATAAAATTCCTAACTACTATTGTTTTTATTCAATTGAAAATTAAAAAAAAAATTAAATTAAAATCTAGGAAGAAAACAATTAAAATACTATCATAATAATGTTTAAAATTGAAAAAGGGGAGTTAATGCTATGTTTCGTTGATGTGAGAAGAACAGATACTACACTTTGATCTTGGACTAAAGGCTGCAAAAGCACACTACAATAGTGCCAATGTGTGCTTGGCTGTAAAGGAAGAGATTGCAAATCTAATGCAACTTATTTTGTAAATAGAATACTGTATTTCCCGGCTGATAAGACGCTACATGCACCCTATAATTAGCTAAGTATTTTGTGGTAAATATTTGAAGATCAGATAGCTTATCACATTTTGGAAATACTATCAAATATTCTTCTGGGGGGGGGGGGGAATACATCTTATCAGCCAGGAAATACAGTAACTTTAATCCTTTTTTTCTTCTTCAAAATTCAATTCATTTTAAGAAGTTTTGTGTGATCATTTTTGTCAAGACATGTGGGGGAGAGCAATTAAAGGTGATTTGAAGAATTTTATCAACTCTACTTCAGGCTGGCTTCTGTAAGAATTGCAGTCAAAGTTTTACTAGACTGAATAGGAAGATTGTGTAGCACCAATCTTTCAGACAGATGTAAGTTTGTCATTAAACTGAAACCCACAGTTACCCATTTTTTAAGGGAAGGAAAGATTTTATGAAAAGTGTAGGTGGGTTTAAAGGAGAAGGTGGGGGAATGGAAGAGGTGAGAAAATGTGGTGGGGGATATCAGAAAATCTGTGGGAGTGGGTTTCAAGCAGCCATGGGCAGCATGCGGTCCTTTTGACTTTCTGAATGGCACGCTTAATTCCATGAGGAAAATAACGTTTTATTAAATTTCATCTAAGAAAAAGCGAACCTTTTTTGAAGAAATGAGAAAATTCCAGGATAAGTGGACAAATGATTACTTTTTTGTTGAAGTAAAAAACAGACCAAGGTGTCTAATATGTTCTGAATCCCACTCCGCATTTAAAGAATTTAACGTTAAGCATCATTACACGACTAAACATTCCGGGTTTGATAAATTTAAAGGGGATATCAGAAAGCTTAAAATTGAAACACTAAAGAAACAGATCGGTAGCCTAAATAAGATTGTTTCCAAAAGGCAAACAGAGCTCAGCCAAATGGTGCATGCAAGATATGTTGTTAGCAAAAAAGGTTCCTAACATTCTAAAAGTTATTCAGACAGTGAATTTGTGGCCCGGTTTATGATTAGCAATATCTCATGCAGCCCGCAGCTCAAAAAAGGTTTCCCATGTCTGGTTTAGAGGGTGACCAACCCGAGACATGCGGAGGAAATTATTACAGTATAGTGTATTGTGTGTGGGTTTCGAGGAATTGGGAGGTGGGGGTTGGTGTGAAGAGAGAAAATGGAGTTGTGGTGTGTGACGGGGGGGACAGAAAAGTGAGAGGCCAGATGAGCAGGAGGGGAAGAAGCTAGTGGGGTGAAAAGGGTGAGAGAACAGAACAGAGGGGGTCAAAAGGAAGAGAGAGAGAGGAAAACAGGAAAAAGAGAAAGGAAATAGAAGGGGAGGGAAAAAGAAAACAGAAGGGAGAGTAGGGGACTAAAAAAGAGAGGGAGGGAAAAAGAAAACAGAAGGAGAGGGGAGGGAAAGAAAGAAAACAAGAAGGAAGGAAAACAAGGGGGAGGGAAAGAAAGAAAACAAGAAGGAAGGAAAACGAGAAAGAGAGAAAGAAAGCAAAAGAGGTAGAGGAAAAGGAAAAACAAGAGCCGCAATTATTTAGTGGAAGGTTTGGGTTTTCTTTTATTTGAGTCACCAATCTACAAATCAAATATCTTATCAATGCATCCCCCCCCCCACCACACAGATCTTTCCTTCATAGTTTCTGTACGAACTGGTTTAATAACCACAGTGACAGCATAGCACATGAAGAGTTATTGTGATCAGTCCTTTGACCAAATGAACATGAAAGATGACTCAAGAACAAGTTTGATGGATCTGGGAAAATAGGTTTGTAGATAGGATTAGAAGCTTTAACTCTTAAATTCATACAAGAAAAATTGAATGTCAATATCAAGGGAAATATTTCTGATTAAAATTATCTCCCTTTGATCATTAGGTGAATTTTTATATTTTTTTCTATTCAATTCAGAAAAAAGTTTTATTATTTTTTCAATCTATTCATTGAAGAGTTCCACTGTCAATACAAGCGGTCCATGAATTTAAGAGTTAAGGTTGTGTTTTTTTTGTTTTCTTTAATCAATGGATGCACTTTGATCCAATCAGATCTAAGTTCTTTTTGTGTGACATATATATTGTAAAGATGATGATGCTGCAATGAGTTTTCTTACATCTTACACCCATATTGCTTCTGGTAGTCTGGATTTTTCCAGAGCAACATTAATAACCCTGCAGAGTTCCGACCAAGGTGACAGCACTCAGAGAAAAGACAGAATCTCAGTTGATAGTCAAAAGTTATATATGTACATATGTATAAAGGTTGGTAAGAAAGAAACAATAAACTCACACTAGTTGCATCCAAATAAAAAAGTTTGTGTATACAGATATATGGATGAGTGTGTGTGTGCCTGTCAATATGACCCAATCTACAGAACCTGGTTTGGTCATTATCGTCAGGAATTCAGTTTCAGAATAAAGAATAGAAAAATCTAATTATAAGAAATGTCCCACTTCCAGAGTTTATGAACATTGTTTTTTTGGGTTTTTTTTGCATACAAAGTCAATTTTCCATTTTTATTTTATAGAATGCCTCCAAATGTCACTCTGTTTTCAAGGTTCTTTTTTTTTTTCAGTTCTTTCGTCGATTAGAAAAAAAATTTGTAAAAAAATTTTAAAAAAATAAAAAATAAAAGAAAATGGCTGCCCTACATGCAGAAAATATCAAATGCAACATATCAGATGGTTACCCTCAGAAAGAGAGTAGATTGCTCTTTGTCCGCTCCTCCTGACCTTTATTTCATCCAAACGTCCAGAATAAGAAACAAAAAGGTGCAGGAAGATAACGATGAAAACCTTTTTGGATTAAGAAGCTTAGGTTTAGCCATTTGGTAGAAGACAAGAATTCAAATAACTAGAGAGCTAAGTCCACTTATTTACCAAGCTTTGCTTAGTTTGGCACAAGGCCATGGGTCAATTAAAGTGACTTGTTCATGAGGGGTAAACATAGAGACTAAAGTTCACAACAAAAATTATCAAGTTTAAACATTTTTATCGTCTTTCTTTTTGGTTACAAAAGCCAAGAGGCGGGAGTAGCTGAAACCAGCTACACGATCTTCCTTGATAATTGTAAAATGTTTAAAATTAATTTTTGTTGATCATTTAGAAAAGCTATTGGTTATAATAAAAAGAGGGGAAAAAATAAAGATTGGTTTCCATAATCTTCTGAATGTTGCCAAAGTTTCTTTTACTGTTTTTTTTTGTTTGCGGGGGGTTAGATAGGAGCCAATTTTTCTTTTTTTTCCCCCCTCTAATGCCACTGACAAAACCAATTCTGGGCAGGAACGTCCCAAAATCCTCCCTCGCCATAACCGTATAAAACATTAAGGAAATCCGGCTCCATTTTTAACTGACACTGGCAATTTCCGTCTTGGATGCATTTCCATTCATTTTTATCACTTTGTCTTTGCTGCCGTCATTGGAGCCATCCTTTCTGGCTCCTTTCATTGGTTGCAGGTTGGTGCCATACATTTCATTCTTGCCGCTGCTTCCAGCTTTGTTTCCATTCATCACAGTATCGGTCGGTTTCTTGTTCTCGGTCTTTGGTGCCAGGCAAACTTCGTTCTTGGGACCAGCCTTGACGTTACCCTTGCAGTTACTTGAACATCCTGGCTGGAGCTTGTTGATGGCTGCAGACATCGGCACCGATCTCTGGTTGCCGTTTGCCTGCAAAGATTTCTGCAGGTTGCCCGGAGAGATCCTCTGCCAGTTGGGATGCGGACTCTTTGGCCCGTAATTCTGTGGAA
This sequence comes from Architeuthis dux, assembly GCA_006491835.1. NCBI lineage: Eukaryota > Metazoa > Mollusca > Cephalopoda > Oegopsida > Architeuthidae > Architeuthis > Architeuthis dux. The sequence continues at coordinate 201,510 of VCCN01006441.1, read as the reverse complement.
TCTTTAGAGAATTCGCCTGAAGGATTCGCTGGGCACTTGCAGACGCTGCAGTTGGTTTTTGCAGCATTGGGGAAGGAGAAGAGGGTTGGGTTTTGGAGAAGTTGTTGGCGGAAAATTTCTCATTTGAAAATGACTTTTGCATCAGATTATGTTGATGTTGATGTTGATGTTGATGGGGGTGCTGTTGAACAGGCACGTGTTTCGGGATGGTTGCCATGGTGACCTTGGGTGCGGTTAACTGTAAAGTGGGGGTCAGGGTTTTGGGGGCTATGAAGGTAGGGGGTCTTCGATTTATATCCGAATGGGGTTTTGGTGCAATAAGCTGCAGTGGCTTCGAAGTCAGCAGAGCTTTCGGATTCTGTGGATATTTCGGAGAGGGAGGGGGCAAAGCGGGCTTGTGAAAAACAGCCGTGTCATTCGCGGACGTTTTCGTCTTTGGCACCACGTTATTGCTGTGGTTTGTTGTTGCATCAATCGTACTGGCACAGCAGCTAACTGTGGCACCCACACACGAGGTTGGTATAGCAACTCGACTGCACGAAGGTAGAGTAGTGGTAGGGGGCTGGTTTGTGAGCCGCCCGTTTGTGCTGTTTGTCATAGTGGTGCTGGGTGTTGTGACATTAGGGGTGGCAAGAATAGGGGTGGTGCTCACTTTGTTGCTAGCCATGCTGGTCATTGTAGTTGTCATACTGCTGCTGCTGCTGGTGGTTGATATGCTCATCTGGACAGACTGACAGGGATCCTTGGAGTAGTTATTTTCAGGGACGGATTCAGAATTTGACAGCCTCGGCCTCTTGTTGTCGTTTTCAAAGACAGAGTAAAATAATTGGAGAGGTTCATTCTGGAATGAAATGCAAGACAAATAATAAATAACAGATAGATATGAAAGGAAAAAAAAGAAAGTAAAACAAAAAACCTTCCAGTCCTTTTCATTAAATTTGTAAACTAAATAACTAGTATTCCAAGGGAAATTATGAATCACCACCACCACCCACATATGCTGTGTTGGGGGTTGATCAATTAAAAAGTTAGAAAAAGGGGTGATCAATGAATTACTTCTCTCGCCTTTGGTTGGGCTGTGATCTCTAAAAAATCCGACACAAACTAGAGACCAATTTAGTATAAACTTACATTGTACATTGAACCTCCCTCTAAAAACCTAACTGACACAGGGATATTAATCAGACACAGTGCACGTTATATAGCTCCTGGGTGTCAGCATGAGGGAGTCGTAAATGTGAGGGGTGGGGGGGGGGGAATCAGTGTTCAAAAAGTTAAATTAGGCTAAATACCCACGTGCCACTGACCACTGTGGTCCAGTGCTCGCCTCTGGTTTGGTAGGCCATGGTTTAATCCATGGTTGAGACATATGAAAGACTTTAAAAATGGTACTCAATGCCTCTCCACTAAGCACAAGGAGTAGGATTGAGGAAACTCTCCCCGAGCCTGAGGGGTTATGGCCTAATCATTTTGGGCACACTGGTTCTGATAAGATCATTGAAATTAAACATTGTTGACCCTGGTCAGTACCGAGACAGGCGACTGTTGGGAAATACCAGGTACCGTAAGCAGAACGAACCTTCGACAGGCCTGGCAAGCCAGAAGTGGGTCTTACTAACCAAAGACTTTTAAAATGGTACTCAATGCCTCTCCGGTAAGAACTCAGCACAAGGACTAGGATTGTGGAACCTCTTCTCGAGGCGGAGAGGTTATGGCCTAATCACTTTGGACACACTGGTTCTCATAAGATCACCGAAATTAAACAACGTTGAACCTGGTAAGACCGCAGTATTGGCAACTCAAAAAATATTTTTGCACTAGTTTGACTGTCAAAAAGCGCTAAATCTTTTTAAATTTGCAGAAAGATGTTAGAAATGGTCGGAAATAGCCTGAACATGGCCAAAAACGAGGCGAACACGCGCTAATTTAGCACTTTTTGCAATGCCAAAACAAGAAACGCGCTAAATTGGCAACACTGGGTGACCGTTGGGGAATACCAGGTGCCGTAAGCAGAACAAAGCTTCGACAGGCCTGGCAAGCCGGAATTGGGTCTTACTAACAATTACCCGTGTATACCTAACCCGCGACACCTTCGATGAGGGCATAAGCAGAGAATGAAGATAGATACAAATACCCACATTCAGATCTATTCTTAGAAGATATGAGGGGACAATTTACACAAGAGTCTACATAAACCTGCTTACCCTTCGCCAGGTGTAAATGTAGGCAATGTCTATCAAAGTGTACTTGTCCTTCAAAGGTTCATCAGAATGGAATATATGAATCTAGAAAGAAAAAGAAAAGGTTTTATTTATTTCAATCAACTGAAACAACAGCTTTTAAAAGTGAGTGACAAAGAAACACATGATCTTATGAATGCATGTTTATACAAAACCAAACTAATTCCACATATATAAGGTGGGTAAAAGATACTCCCTATTCAAAATTTTGATCCAGGAATTCATATACAAAATAGAGCAAGATTTACAAAAGTTACATAAATAATTTCTATTACAGAGTTAATTCTCATGCACCCTGTATATATTGTGAGTTGTTTACAGTGAGTGCAAAAATACATTTCAAAAAGTTCATTTTAACGTCCTTATACAGCTTCAAAATTGATAGAATATGGGTCAAAGTTTTTAAAAATAATAAAAATATTGAAACAAGATTGAACAATAAAATGTGTACAAAAATCAGAATTCTTTGGTCCAAATCTTAAAATAAACTTTTTGAAATGTATCACTCACTGTATATAACCTGTTACATAATGAGTATTAAACAAATGCATAAAAACTTTCATTCACTTTAATCATTAAATATATAGTGACACAGCAAATACTGCTTGTTCAAATGCAGTTGATAAAATGGAGGGGTGACTGAGTAGGTTTTGAAGTCACCCCTCCAAAAAAAGTAACCCCCCCCCTTTTAACAAAACCATCTGACGTGGCACATAATACACAAAACAACATCTCGTTTCATTCACAGCACACCACATGGATGATTGCACATCTCTGGTATGTTCAATTTTCTTCTGAGCACATCACTCACAGTGATGAAAGGCATAAAGATTTATCTTCATGATAATAAACATGTTTGAGATGTAACACGCTTTTCTCATTCTTTCTTTTCCGCATTGTCTAACCATATCCACCATTCTGTCGGATTCCCTCACATCAAATCACTATATATACAATACTTAGAGTAAACAAGTCTTGATGTATTCATTTAATAAAATCCTACCTGTGATAATTTGCAATGCATTTTTATAGTAAAGCAATTTCCAATGCATTTCTATATATGCTTTTAGTATTTGCTGTGTTACTATAAATCTAATGATAAAGTTCTAGGTACTTGTTTTAATATATTCTACCCATAATAATTTACAATGCACTTCTATAATAAAACCGTTTACAATGCATTTATATAGTAAAATAATTTCCAATGCATTTCTATATATGCTTTTAGTATTTGCTATTTAATTATATATGTAATCATTAGAATGAATGCACGTTTAATGTATTGTTTAATAAATCCTACCTGTGATATCAAAAGTTACATAAACAGCTAGTATTACAATAATTTCCAATGCATTTCTATATATGCTTTTAGTATTTGCTGTGTCTATAAATCTAATGATTAGAGTGAATGAAAATTTTGATGTATTTGTTTTAATAGATTCTGCAATGAATTTTTAAATGTGCTATAGTATTTGATGCATCATTTTATATGCAATCAAAGGTTTGACGTATTTGTTTCATAAATCCTATCTGTGATATCACAGATTACATAAACAGTTGATACTATAAAGATTTGGACAATCTGCTGCACAAAAGCTTAGACTAGAAGAATATTTTCCATTCAATAAGAACTAAAAGACAAAAACAATCAAGACCGTTTTGCAAACCAAAGATCAGAGATAGATGAATGAAAGCATCAATGATAAGGTTTCACAAAAAAAGACGAGAAACAAGTTTAAAAAACCCAGCTTGACGTTATTTACAAGGTCTGTCTGGAGAGTGTCCAGCCATTTTGAACATCTTGAAAACCATTTGGCCGACTTTGATGTAACTTGGCAATCATTCAGAGGGGACCTTACTGCACAGTCGTGATCAGACACTCTCCTGTAGCATTACTCAATCGGCAGTGAGATTCCATTGAGTTAGCTTGTTTACCTGTATAGACCGTTTTTATTTTCGGCATAACATCGCATCATTAGTATCTGTCAGACCCCCCCACCCCGTCCAGATTTGGCTCCCTGTGACTTCTGGCTTTTCTCAAACAGATCTCAGACCGTGGATGAGATTAAGGAGAATGCGACAAGGCAGCTGATGGCGATCTCGAAAGAGGACTTATCAGACTGTTTTGAAAAGGGAAGGACTGTTTTTGGAAGGGATGCCAAGATAAGTGTTGAGGTCCTAAGGGGAGTACTTTGAAGAGGACTACGGCACCATTGCCCTAGATAGGCTACTTTTTCGTTAATAATAAATGGCTGGATACTTTTCAGACAGATATTGTATCTACCAAGTGGTCATTAGTCAAAGGATCTTACTTCATAGTGCAGTCCAAGCTCAAATTTCATGCGCAGAAATTTCTTTATATGAGCCACAGTAAACGCTGCTGGACACAGCAAATAGCGGACTTCTTTGTTCTGAAACAAAAACAAGATTTTTTGTTTTAAATCAGTAAAATACAACGGGAAAGAAAACAAACGACAAGCAATTCACATGTGTGAGCAACACCCTAAAGCTGTTGGAAGTAGACTTGTCAGCGGTATGAACCATCAGTTAGAAGATAAAGATAATCATGAGTAGAATGTTCATAATCTATTAGGCCAGTGGTTCTCAAAATGTGTGCCGCAACACAAGAAATTTTGGCAGATACACAACATGTATAAGCACCCTTCCTAATATACAGCAGATCCAATCGAGCACGTGTGTCCCATTAATCAATTATGTGCTATAAAGTAATGTAATTTACACATTACAGAAGAATGTTTTTAAACCCCCGAAACAGTTCCATGGCAAATAGCTGATGATCCCTACAAGAAAACTTTACTCAGAGTACTATAAGATCTAATTCTGTGTAAAACATAAATCCCTCTGAACATCTCTCATTAACAGTTATTAGTGAATAATTGACTTACATGTCAAGTAATGAAATTAACGAATAAACAGAACATAAAAAATCATTTCAGTAGGTAAGATCTTTAGTTTAAAAACATTTTCTGTAGTAACA
>VCCN01006441.1:131922-145925 GCA_006491835.1 Architeuthis dux | reverse complement strand
CATGCCGTGTTGGGGATGATCAATTAAAAAATTGGAAAATGGCGTGATTAATGAATAAGTTACTTCTCACGCCTTTGTTGGGCTAAAAAATCTGAATTTCCCCAAAATAATTGTGAATGCTGCCAGACACAAACTAAGGGATCAATTTAGGAAAAACTTACATTGCAAATTGAAACCTCCACTAAAAACCTACTTTAGGGGGAAATTTTCTAGACATAATGAGTAAATGTTTAAATTTTCAGCCCTCTAGCCCCATTGGTGTGGCTGGTGTGCGTGATAAATACATAACCAGACAGACCAACTTAAAAACTGAAAAAACCTATGTTGACGGTTTCTAATAATGATGATGATGATGATAATGATAATTTCCCAAGAACATTTGAGATAGAGAGAGAAATGAATGAAGGAAGAATTTGTTATATCCCAATTTTCATGGCTATTTTCTCATTGCATCTTTCTCAAACATTCACAACATCTGCAAATAAATTTCATTTATATATACTTGGTATATATCCGTTTAAAAATAGTAAAAATAAATATAGCCACATATATGATAAATATAGCCACATATATGATAAATATAGCCACATATATGATAAATATAGCCACATATATGATAATCATGCTTACGTCATCAGTGACTTCTGGTGACGTAACTTAGTAAAAATGGAATTTTAAGGTACGTTAAACTTGATAAATTGTATATTTAAATTTTAGTTTAATATTCAGGAAATATTGAAGATAAACAAGATAATGCTGCTCAACATATTTTATAAGTACAATGCAATTGCAAAAACAAATGTTAAAACTTTCATTCATTCAAATGATTACATATATAGTAACACAGCATATCCTGGCAGTAGAAGAAAATAAAACAATACTCACAGCTGCATTTTAACACTGATTCTATTTGAATCGATACACATAGGCAAGATTTTGATAATTTGTTCCCACTGACTTTACCGCTACTCCTCCGCTCCCACACTTAGTCATTTTCTGCACTAAAACACTAAACATTTCTGGCAGACGGGAAAACTGGTGATTAAATCGAGAATTATGCAGTATTTTTCTTTCTTTTTTACCTAGAATGTAAGTATGATTGATTGATTGTTTTGTTTAACGGCACATTGGCCCTTGGTGGGTCATTTAGTGCCGAATTCAGTAGAGGGGTGGGGGAGAAGGGATCCCATGTCCCTGTGACTATAGACTTGAGGGGGGAGAATCTCGAATCCCTGTCACTGAAACAAATACCACGAGGACCGGGATAAAGTGTGGGGGGTGGAGGTCCCAAAAGCTTCTCAGGATGAATCCTGAGCATGCTAATGGTGATCGCCTCCCGACCAGCTGGCCAAGATATCCAGTGCAATTTCTCCCAGGACGATACCCGAGCATGCCACAAGGATCCCCGAAGGACCGTGGTTCTCTGAACTTCAAGGCTATGGCGGTTCGAAGAACAGCTACTGCACTTTGATCTTGGCCACAAAGCGATCTTCTTCTAAGGTCGAATGTAGTATGAGGCTAGGCAAAAATGGGATATGATATAGATGTGTGGAAAATACCAAAACTGAATAGTACCAGTGCACTTAGTATTAATGTTAAAAAAAATGTAGACTTTACAATTATGAAACTTAATACACAGGGAAGTAAATCATTTAAACTATGCACTTAGTAAAAGGAGAAGTTTTTTGACCGGAAAGGGTGAGGAGCAGCTCTAAGCAACACGTTAAGAGATGATAAGAAATAAATGTCGCCAATAACAAGACTGCATTATTATTATTAACTAGTCTAGTAGCCGTCAAAAATGACAGCATTATTTAGGCAGCACAGTGAGCCATGGAAAGAGCAATGTTAGGAGTAACTAAGAGATAGAAAAAAAATAATGAAGTTAGAGAAAGACTATGACTGCAAAATAAAACGACGCATAATAGGTTGGAAAGCATTTGGTATGAATAGAGACATTCTGAAGAGTACCTTGCCAATGTGCTTAAAGCGTAAAGTATACAACAGTTGCATAATACCAGCCATGACTTATGGATGCGAAACATGGAAATTAACAAAATGAGCTGAAAACCAACTTAGAATAGCACAGAGATCCATGGAAAGAGCAATGCTAGGGATAACTCTAAGAGATAGAAAAAGATCAACTTGGATCAGAGGGAGGACTAGAGTGAAGGATATTATACAAATAATTAAGCAGTAAAAAGAAATGACAGTAGATGGGGGAAAAGACTAACCGATTGGTGCCCATGAGACAGTAAACGCAGTAGGAAAAGGCCAGACATAAGATCGAGGGATGAAATAGAAAAGTTTGCCAGTAAGAGGTGGCAGAGGTTATCACAACCTAGGTCGTCATGGAAGGAGATGGGAAAGGCCTTTGTCCAGCAGTGAACTTATGACGCCTGATGATGATGATGATGATGATGAAATTATACAAATACAGGTATACCTTGATTAGTGCTGTTAATTTGTTTGAAAATGTTCCGCTCTGTTCAAAGTCTTATCTAACCAAAACTGGAGCCTCAACTTATTATAATTTAATGTGTCTTTTTTTCAGCTTACACCTAGTTACATTAATTTGTACATCAATACTGTAACCATACTATCTAAAAAACCACATTATTCAAGTTATACTTGTATATATTTAAGTTTGTTGTAGACAAAAATGCATAACTCGTACAAATTTAGTTTTCTGTTGATTTTCTACTCTTTTCAGTTTTAATAATTTAAAAACAATAAGGCAACAATATTGCTTTACACCCTTCCTCTCTTTCTGTTTGCTTTAGCATGACAGAAACCAACAAACAAGACAAAATAAGTGATATGGGCTTTAATTTTATAAGATTTTTACTTTTGCCAATGAAGTTGGAGAGCTATATGTATTTGGTAGCGTCTGTCTGTCTGTCCACAAGATCTCCAAAAAGTACTCTATGAATTTCAATAACAATTTGTGGAAGGGTGGGCAATGGGGTAAGGAAGAGTTGGTTACATTTTGAGGCGGATCCAGGAATCTTTTTAAACAATAGGAACGAACAAAAGAAAGAAAACAAACATGACAAAAGGAAGGAAGAAGAATGAATGAAAGAAAGAAAGAAGGACAAGACCAAATGAACTATGGAAGAAAAACGAATGAAAGAATAAGAAAAAAACAAAGTGAAATATGAATGAACAAATGAATAAAAGAAAGAACAAGAACGAACTAAAGAAAGGAAAAGAACGAATGAAAGAAAGACAGACAAAAGATGAAACAAAAGAAAGAAGATGGAATAAAGAAAGAACAAGAGTGAACGAAAAAAATAATGAATAAATGAAGGAAAAAAAATGGGAGAATGTATTTGTTAATTCACTTCACAGAACATGTTAGAATACCAGATGTGAATTTTAAACATGTTTAGAATTACTATCATCTTGAAAATGTGTTCTGGTTAACCTTTCGAAGTTCACATCTTGTCCTTGTGAAGGAACATTTTAATAAAAGTAACGTACAAATATCCCAGAAAGATTCTAACACGTACAATAAATTGCCAAATGCCAGAAAAAAGACATTAATGCAAACATCTAGCCATAATAATACACCATGTGTAATAATTGATTTATTTGTTTTCTGTTACGCAAAGGGACGCAACTCATCTACACTATCATTAAGTAGGTTACCACATGATGACGTAGTGAAAATAGAATGTTATGTTCTGATGACGTAGTAAAAATGCTGAATTTAAAGAACAATAAAAATTAAAAAAACAAATAAAAAAACTAAAAAAAATCCTTTTGTGATCAACAGAACACTATTCTCCAAGCTCACTTATCTCTATTAGCCATGTATATAAAATGCAATGTGTATCCATATATTCTCCAAGCTCACTGCAATGCAAATCTATATTATCCACGTATATAAAATGCAATGTATATCCATATATTCTCCAAGCTCACTGCAATGCAAATCTCTATTAGCCACGTATATAAAATGCAATGTGTATCCATATATTCTCCAAGCTCACTGCAATGCAAATCTCTATTATTCACATATATAAAATGCAATGTGTATCCATATATTCTCCAAGCTCACTGCAATGCAAATCTCTATTAGCCACATATATAAAATGCAATGTGTATCCATATATACCATCATTTTTGACAGCATGGGTAAATTAGTTTGAATATATTTTCCCACTCGTTGGTCAATGTTGTGGTTCTTAATGATGTCGGTTCATTAAGGAAACCTAGAGGTATATGAACCTAAAATTGCTTTTTAAAATTGAATATTGGTTATGGTTACATTTAGTGTCGAAAAATCATGTGATTCTCCGAGGATCAAGGGAGGTAATAAAAATTGTAAAATTCCACTCACTCGATGTTAAAAATGGCTCACAAATTGAGTAATCCACACACTCGTTAACTTGATGTTTAAAAACGGCACACAAAAGTTGTGCGCCATTTTTAACATCGAGTGAGCAAGTGTGTGGAACTTTACATGTTATTACTTCGTTTCCATGGTAACGAATCAGAATCAGAAAATAAAGAGTAAGCCTTCAGTAATGAGGGTGTGAGTTCGATTCTCATCGAAGGCTTACTCTTTATTTTCCGATTGCGCTGTTATTCGTTACCATAGAAACAGTGGCCCGAATTAATAAGTTGTATAAAAAAAAACTAAAATTAGGATGAAGGTAAAAACTAGTCAAATTTAATAAAATAGAATAGAATAAAAAAACTAGAACGATTTATAAAAAAGGTAATGGAAAACAATTTCATTTAAAATGTATATATATAACAATAGAGTACAGAAATAGGGCGCCCATTGTATCTTGATGGTTGGTAGCCCTCAAATTCTTCTAGCAGATAAGTTTGCTTGTGCAGTGAGTTCGATCCTCACTAGGTGTCCCACTAACAGGGCTGGGCAGAACTGGTAATAGGCATAGGCCAGATGGGAAAATGTAGGCCTCATTTCAAACTGCCTATTAAGTATTTTTGTAATCAGTGCTAAATACATATTGTTCATGTACATGTAGTGTATATACAAATACATGTAGTGTATATGATGTACTTACAAGTAACAGAACAGAATAAAAGAACTAGAACGATTTATAAAAAGATAATAGCCAGCAGTAGGTCCCTCAAAATCATAGGCTCGTGCCAACTGGCCCCCTTGCCGGACCTGGTTGCAGAAGCAATTCAAGGATTAAAAGCATGAAAACAAAAGCTAAATGGTTATTGATTTGGTACCTCAATCCAAATTTTGGCAAACTACATCGAAGGACAACAACTGGAAATTGGACATTTTCTAGCAGGATGTCTTCTACATAATTTAAGAAGGAAAGGGGGGGGGATATTTTTTTCACCGAATTTAGGAAAATTGTCTTTTTTTTTATTAAAAGAAGTCGCAAATTTTCAGGTTTTGTTTCTTTTGAGGTTCTAAAAATCTCTTTTTTTTTTGTGCCAATTTAGAGAATCTTTTTAGCCCAGGAAAATGTGTGGAAATAAAGAGAACATTTGAGATTTTAAGTTCACAGACAGAAAACATACAGGCAGACGGATAAGCATGCACAAAACTAGAGAAAGACACACATACACATCCACTGGACAAAAGAAATTAAGCCAGGCACTTTGCATCATATAAAAGATCTTAACACCATTGAGAACATATGGGCACATATTAAGGCCAAACTGGTTGGGAGAAAATTTTGGAACACTGACCAGCTGCAGGAAGCAGTCAGAGATGAATGGAACAACATTGTTGCAGCACATTATAAACAACTATCAGACAGCTTGACCAATTTTCTTAAGAAAAACAAGGGAAAAGCTATCCCATACTAAAACATACTCTGCGCACAAACACTGCATGCACTGTTGAATATTTCATCTATAATTGTTAGAATGAAAAAGTAGTTTGATAAAAACAGCTTGGCTCATTTTTTTGGCCCAGGAATGTACACACACACACACACACACAAAACTAACAGAACAAAGACCATGGCTTTTGACCATTACTAGACTTTTAGCACAGCCAGATGGTTCTTTTATGGCATCTTACAAATAAGATAACAGAAATTGCCTTCCTGATATTCAGTAAATTTAGCTTAGTCCGGGAGGTGCAGGTAGCCTAACAGTTAACGGAATGGAATCGGCAAACAGAGTTTAAACAATTTGCATTCACTTCGCACTAATGCCCTTGGGAAAAGCATGAATCCACTTCTTCCTCCAGCTATGGGTATGTAGCAGGACAGTTGGAGCCTTTTAGCCCTGTAAGGCAGCACCCCAGCCCCTAACAACCCACATTTGCCACAGAAACAATGATTGGGTCTCCATTGATCATACAAGAAATGAAGACAAATTCATTGCCTCGTGTGTCGCGTGACATGGGACTGTTTGAGTTTGGGAGTTAGCTTAATCTAATGCAAGGCTGGCAGTACTTTTCATACCTGCCACTCTGCCATTCCGTGCCACATGTAATGGAAATATTTTGATGCAAAAACTATCCCTGTCACTTCTTAATACTACTAGTTCTCAAACCTTATTGAGCCGTATAACAGAGTTTGTTTATGTTTGAGAACTAGTAGTATTAAGAAGTAACAGGGAATGGCAGGGAGTTTGTTTATGTTTGAGAACTAGTAGTATTAAGAAGTGGCAGGGAATAGCAGGGATAAAAAATACTGTCAATGCATAGGGAGGGAATTTTTGCCAAAAGCAGACCCCTTATACTTTTTTCTATTATTTATTCATTTGTGATCTTATATATTCTTGTTTTTTAAAATTTGTTTTCTGTCTGCTTTATTCTTAATATTTACTAAACTTTTCTTTGTCTAAAACAAGATTAAATAGGCTGAAATGGAAGTAGGAAGATTGTGTTACGCCAATCTTCCAGGTAGGGAGAGTCTGCCCATTTTGAAAATGAATATTCAGAATCCCAGTTTTTAACTGGGCTTTAACATTGACTATTGAAACGATAACATACATTCTGTGTGCTTATACGCATGCACACGTGTGTGTGTAATTTGTGTTTTTTTAAAAACAATATTTTAAAAGTACATACATATTTTAGTGAATAAATCAATAAAACAGAGCATATCAAATTTATATTTATTATGGGATTCGCTACAGATTGACAGTATGTTTCATTGCTGCATTCAATTCATCAGGGTTAAAACCAGAAAACCAAACCATTTTATAATTATTTTTTTTTGCACACGTCACCGCCATACTTCTCCCACTTCCTCCCACTTTTATTTTTATTTTTATTTTTATTTTTCACCTTTTCCTTATAACATATATTAGCATCTGTTTTTTTAAAGTATTATGTATATTAGTCCCCAAAAATATTAAATATTAAACATATGTTTATTAAGTTCAGTAGATGTGGCTATTGTGTTCTTAAAATTATGAAGTGTCTTGACTAATGCATGGGTGTGTCTGTATACAGTCAACTTTTGTTAGTCTGGATGCAGTAAATCTGAGTCTATATATAAAATTAATTAATGTGGGTTAGTAAGTAAGATCGTATATCTGAATCTAAGACATGGGTTAAGCATATTTTATATAGTGGCCATTCTGGTGTTAGTTTATATTTAATTTTTTAGTATAATACATATTAAAAGAGGACTAAGGAGTTTTAAGTAGGATTTGGAGAGGGTTTATAGGTGTGGATGGTAAGAAAAAAACTGATTTGATAAAGTAGTTTGTAGGGGTTTAGTTTATGTGTTGAATATGTATTTTATATTGATTAAATGGTTTATTGGAGGTGGCCTCATGTGCGTTTAGTTTGGAAACTAAATAAAAAAAGTGAGAGTTAAAATTGAAAATAAAATGAAATTCATAAAGAACCGAGACTATTGGTATGTTTTTCAGCATATTTTAGTATGTATTTATTTTGGTGATGTGTACAAAAAATAATATTTTTCATAAAATGATTTTGTTTTCTGGTTTTAACCCATTTGCCTGATGAATTGCATGTAGCAATGAAACAGACTGTCAATCTGTAGCGAATCCCATAATAAATATAAATATATATATTATCATCAGCCGTTATAAGTCCACTGCTGGACAAACGCCTTTCCCATCTCCTTCCATGACGATCTAGATTGAGCTAACCTCTGTCACGTCTTACTGGCAAACTTTTCTATCTCGTCCCTCCATCAAAACCATCTTGTGTCTGGTCTTTTCCTACTGCATTTACTGTCCCATGGGCACCAGTCGGTTAGTCTTTCCTCCCATCTATTGTCATCTCTTCTTGCTAGGTAACCAGCCCATCTCCATTTTTGTTGCTTAATGATTTGTATAATATCCTTCGCGCTAGTCCTCCATGATCCATGTTAATCTTTTTCTATCTCTTAGAGTTATCCCTAGCATTGTTCTTTCCATGGCTCTCTGTGCTATTATGAGTTGGTTTTCTGCTTGTTTGATTCCATATGGATATTTCAGATCTAAAATCATATATATTGATTCCATATGGATATTTCAGATCTAAAATCATATATATTGATTCCATAAGGATATTTCAGATCTAAAATCATATATATTGATTCCATAAGGATATTTCAGATCTAAAATCATATATACAGTAATAATCATGTAATAATTTATTGTACTCATCCTAAGTTCTCTTCTTTGCAGATGTGATCATTGTTTTGAAATTAAACAATGATTATTCTGAACAAATAGTCTGAGACTTATTTATGATCAGATCTTCATCCTATCACTGACGTCTGGAGTTGCTGGAGCAGAACAGAATGACATCCAAGTCCTCACCATGCCAAAATTCAAGTGCCCGATACCTGGAGTGTGACTATGAGAGAGGATGTTGCTGACAGTGTGATTGTCACTTTTCTTAACCTCCACACCTCCAGCCATGCTGCTTCACCTGCCCCAGCCCAGACCCCAGTCACTGCAAAGGTCGAGATCAGACACTGCACGGTCACCATTGCTGGTACCAGTGAAGAATAGGAGTACTTCTTAACTAGGTGGCAGGATTATGCAGTAGTCATGAGGATCACTGGCAAAGACAAGATAATCCAGTTCCAGGAATGCTGTGATTTGACACAATCCACTAGGGGCTAGTCTCACAGGTAGGGATGAACAAACTGTACTTGCTGCTATGAAGGAGCTTGCTGTTTGAGAGGAGAACCCTATGGTGGCACGCATGGTATTACACAATATGCAGCAAGACAGGGATGAGTCAATTAGATCCTTCTGTGCTCCCCTTTGCAGCCACAACAATTTTCAATAGAGTGTCCAAAATGCCTAACCAAAGTTGACTATATGGAATGCATCATTAGAGATGTCCTGTCCCGTGGCCTAGCTGACTGCGACATCCAACTGGACTGAGAAATGCCAACCAAGAAATGTCACTGGGAAGGGTTTTGCAGTTTGTTGAGTTAAGAAAGTCTGGGAAGCGCTCTGCCTTGAGACTGCACAGGTCTCTGGGAGTTCAGACAGCCAGCAGCTCCTATAAATGCTCCAAACGACAGGACATAAGAGACAGCAAGGCTGAGAACTCAGAACTCTGAATACTGTGGAAAGAAAGGACATGGTGCGAAGGCACCTATTAGGAGGTCTGATTGTCCAGCATATGGCCATAACTGCACTCACTGTAGTCTCAGGCACCACCCATATACCATTGATGGGGTCGTCTACAAGGATAGAGTGATTATCCCTCCAAATCTTCATGAGGATATCAGCTCTGCCAAGGGATGACGACCATAACTACTAGAGCAGAGTCTTCAGTGTTTTGGCCTGGGATCACGACTGCCTCTACTGCACACTGTGACAGCTGCAACAAATGTAAACGAATCCCCCCCCCATCCCAGCCAAGTGCTTCTCCCACCCCGCTTATATTGCTCACGCACAAGGAGTCAACTATTTGGTGACAGTAGTAGATAGATATTCTAACTGGCCCATCATTGAAAGAACCCCTGGTGGCTCAAAAGATCTCATTAACAGCCTACATTGCACTTTTGTCACCTATGGCATTCCTGATGAGCTGGCATCTGATGAAGGCCCAGAAGACACTTCACATGAGACTATCCAGTTTCTGAAAAAATTAGGGCATGCACCACCACCGTGTCTCATCAGTGGCATTCCCCTACAACAACTGCAGAGCTGAGGTGGGTGTCAAGAAGGTTAAATGGTTAATCACGGATCACACAGGGCCCAATAGTGCAGTACAACGGGCGATACTCCAATACAGAAATACACCCGATGCAACTACACTGGTGCAATCACCAGCCATGTGTGTGTTTAGGGGGCCCATCAAAGACCTCATCCCTATTGATTCCATAATGAAATAGACTTTATTCGAAAAACGTTTTCTTTCTCTGAAGTGACCTTGTCTAAACTTGTTTCAGTTAACCCTGCACTTGCTACAGAACCTCAAATGTTGAAGCCACTAATCCACTATAACAAAAAGGTAAAGCGTCTGTCTCTTAAGAGACAACTCCCATTGGAGTATGAATGGCCAGTGACAAAGTTCCGGTTTCCTTTGCCTGTGTTAGCTTAGTGGTCCTTGCAAGTTTCAAGTCTGGTTGAGACCTGGACTTTATTGTCAAACTCCAGGTCAAAGTCAGGAGTTGACTTTGTTTTCCTACCGTAACAAGAACAACAAGAACAATCCTCACCAAAATTTTGGGTGTAAACCGACGTGTAAAATCCACATTCCTCTACTTTGATTTGAACTCACAACCTAGTGATCACTAGCCGGGTGTCTTACTGACCGAGCTAAATTGATGTCTTAGATATTAATGAAAACATATCATACTGATAAGCATGGGCTTATTTCATTCTAATAAATAAATAGAGAAAAAAAAAAATTTTATAAATTTTTTTTTATTGTATATACAATACAAAAGTTACAGTAATCATCTTCAGTCGGAATAGAAGTTGGAGTTGAGTTTTACCCTGAGCAGCCAGTCTTCTTCTTACAAGTTTTTATGACCACCCCCTTGGCAGGATGCAAGTCCACCAAAGGGATACCTCCACCCTAATCATATAGCTTAGTGTGTACACAATTAGCTGCTGAGTGCACAGGGAAATTTGTCCTATTAGAACATATATCCCTGTACAGTCTCGGTTTGATTTCCGGTATGAGGGAAGAGTGTGGAAAACTCTTCATTAGGAGTCCTGATGAAGAGTTGTCCACATATATTTACCAGGAATCGAACCCGAGACCTTCTGCGTGTGAGGCAGACATGCTAACCATTACACTATCCAAGCGGACACAAGTCCACTACGCATGCCAAGAAATTTAGAAGTTGAGTACAGTGTTCGTGATGAAGAAGTTTTCTTTTTTTCTCACACCGATTCTTAAGCGTTAAGTCAATGCAATTTTAATGCAAAAATGTTCCCAGTTGATTGTGACGACAACTGAAAGAGCTGAGACTAAACATTGGAAGCAACGAAGCTGGGATTAGTAGCAATTAGCTAATTAGACAATCGACTTACTCTGACACTAATTACTTCTCATAATTACAACATGCCGGAACGTTAACCGCAAGTTAAGCGGTTAAAGTACAAGCGAATGAAATTTACGCTTCCATTCAAATAAATAACGACTAATGCGAAATGGCCAATACGTCTTTCTCTAATGGTGATTATAGACAAGGCACGCAGTACATAAACTATGTGAGTTTAAAGGTGGAACCCGTGCTGATAATTGAGTTGCCATCTTTTTATGGAATTCATACAGATGACAAGGAAGGCGTTGGCGGCCAAGTGGTTAGCAGCTGGGGAAATGGTGCTGGCGAAGAGAGTTCAAACTCCAGCTGAGACAATCTATGTTCACTTCACACTAATGCCCTTGGGAAAGGCATTAATTAGTCTTGTTTCCCCCCCTCCCCCCAGATATGGGTATAATAGCAAAATGTCCAGACCAGTGATTCTCAAATGGGAGGCATTTGGCTTCCTGGGAGGAATTTCCGGGGGGGGGGGTTTAGCCAGGTAAGGAATTAGGGAGGAATTTCAATCGGGGGAGGAACGTATAAATGGTGAAAAAATTATTAAAGGACTGTTCAAAATGGGAGCGGAATTGAGGAAATCTGGGTTCACATGGGGTGGAATGTGACCTGGGACTCTGAAAACCATTTGTCAAAACTTTTTATATTACTAATAGATAACATTACAAACTAAAAAAAACAGAACTAGCATTTCAAGGAAAATTATGAATCACTGTCACCTATATATGCTGTGTTGGGGGTAATCCATTAAATGGTTGGGCTGTGATCACTAAAAAGGCTGAATTTTCAAAAAACATGCAGGCACAAACTAGTGACCAATTTAGCATAAACATATATTGCATATTGAACCCCCCTCTAAAAACCCTACTTATTGAGGTGAGTGTGTGAAAAATTTCAAGTTTCTACTATGAATGGTTACGGCTGGGTGAAGTCCGGATAGATACATATAAATGTGAGAACACATGAATAACCTAAAACGAGCAACAGTTTTTAAACTGGTCTGTTGTGGGTAGCAGTAAATAATAAAATAATAAAAGACGAAAAGATGTAAAGGGCCTGCTTGGTGGCTTTTCCACCATTTCTGTCACTGGTATCAATGGTTGGTGTTCGAGCCCAAGTAAAAACCAGTATTTCAAAGGCTGATTTACAAGGCACCCATGTCATCTCACTTAGAAGATTGGTGCAGCACAATCTTCATACCCTCATTTTCCCCCTGGATACATGCCTCACCCAAGGGTATTAGTGTGAAGTGACCATAAATTGTCTCAACTGGAGTTTGAACTCGGCTTACGGTTCCAATCTTCCGTGGTGCTAACCACTCAGCCATCTCTCACCCCCTAGAGCAGATCTTTACAAAATGTATGCCATGACACTTTAGTGTATCGCCAATAGTGATGTACCGGAATATCAATCCGATCGGATATCTGGTGACGGATTCACAAAAAATTATCACTGCCACCATGTGAATCCAGCGCCGGATATCCGACTGGATTGATATTCCGGTACATCAATTAGTCGCTGATAATCTCTAGGTGTGTCGCGAAATTAAGAATAATTTTGTATATCTTTCAACAGATACTTTTCCTGAGTCAGTTGAACTGCTGGGATGACATTACATATTTGGACCATCACCAATGCCAAAAGTTTGGAAAGTTCGGTCCTAGAGGCTGAGTTTTAAAAAAAATGAAATTGTTATAACGTATATAAGCGAAAAGACATAGAAAAATGGAGGATTTAATAAAACTAGGTCATACCGATAGCATTTGACACGAAAACTAAATTTACTGGCGAGCACTCATGTAGAACAAGTGGTACATTCTATGGCAAACGCGGCGGGTAGAACTCTCTTCACACTTAATTTCAAATAACCACAGCTTGAAAAGTTCTCCAAGCCAAAGACTTCCTTGGTCTGTAAATAATTACAATTTCATAAATAATCGGGCATAATAGCTTTTCAAATTATTCCACCAAGGTTAGGGCGCTAAATGTCTATTACGATAAATCAATGTGATAAATAAAGCGATTCCTTCGATCAAAAGCAATTAGGCTCAGTGCCTGATTAATATAGCAATATATGTGCTACGGGCCCCGCATTTTGAAGGGCCCTGCGCTAAATGCTTGCTAGCAATCAATTACGATTCAGCACTTGTTCTATTAATACTATACTGCCGGCAACTTTTATAAACAACTGGGTGTTTTACAGTTAGCAATATTATTACTTTTAATTAGAGTTATTATTGATGGGAGTGTAGTATCTGTGTGATACGTTACACAAACATCAAAAGAAAACCAAGTAATTCTGCTACTGAAGTGTCTGTCAGACGTATTTGTTGTATTATCTGGCTGAATAGCAGATTAAAATTTCAATTACTTTACTATGTTAGGTAAAAGATTATGTGTTTCAATATTTATGTGCATTTTTCAAATTTAGAGCACCTTTATAACATATGCTAGAGTTCCTGTACTAGCTTAATCCAGCCCGGATTAGGCTCCTTCAATATGTGAGAGATAAGAGGCATTAGTACTGTGATGAACCACAAAAGCCTCAGAGTAAAGACTCAAAGTAAT
>VCCN01006441.1:118230-129255 GCA_006491835.1 Architeuthis dux | reverse complement strand
ATTTAAAAATTAAATAATAAATTCTTAAACGGAAGGAAATATCCATATACTGTCTTAAATATAAAATTCATTTAAATTTATAAAAAAAAATTAAAATAAATTCAATTGGGATGCTTAGCAAATGGGGAAAAAACACTAACTACTTAAATAAATCCCTTCTTGCTCATTAGTGTTGGTGAACAGCCAACCCAGGAAAAGGTTGTCTTTGAGTACAAGAAACTCCACCCATTTATGGAGTTAGTAAGGACGTCTACTATTGGTAAACATCCTGTTACTCCCAAACATTAGGGTATTTCTTTACTGTGTCATGGTTAACATGTTGACCCAATCTGGAGTCAATGATCGTGAGTTCCTTCCAACAAATAGAGTTCTTTTGTACGCTTTGGAGACAATATTACTAACATTAACATGTATTGGTTTCAGCTAATCTGTGCTCATCTTATATTTGTTTCAGCTAATCTGTACTCATCTTATATTTGTTTCAGCTGTGTTCATTGTGAGATGAACATGTCATCTGAATAAATGGTATGGAAACCTATCTATGAACACAGAGTATTTGATAACATGTAAAATCCAGTGCAATCTCTTTCACTCACTGCTCTGATTTAAAAACTCGTTCTCAATCTTCTTTGCTATCAGTGAGTCTTACCAAAAGAGCCTTATATCAAGTCGGGTATCATCAATTTTACAAATATATGAATAAAGTAATGGTAAATTCTCCAAGATCAAATTGCTGTTAAAATTTGATCCCAAACTAATACCACGAATTGAGTTTCTATTCTCACTAAAAATGTATGTTCAATATTATCCAGATTAATTTTAACTTCCAAGATTATAAATTTGAGTTAGCAAATTCTATGTAAATGCTTTAAACGTTAACACAAAGACAATTAAACTTGGGAAACAAACTGACAAGTCTTATAGACATACAAATTTATGTTATAATATATACAATACAAAAGTTACAATAATCATCTTCAGATGGAATAGAAGTAGGAGTGGAGTTTGACCCTGCCAGACTTGTTTTAATAAATTTTCAAAGTTGTAGAGATAATTTATAGACACCTTGTATAATGTTTATTAAAAATGCAATCTGATTCCATATTATGAATTTCAAATGAGATGACAATCGGCAACAGGTGGGGGGCAACATTTATAAATGAGAAGCATAAAAGAAAAATTGAAGCACGTATTCTCAGATACAATCTACAGTACTGAGTGTGTACAATGCCCAACAGCAGGATATTAGCATTAATATATGAACTTTCAAAAGATTTTAGAACCACATGCATGAATAATTACAGCAAGATTTCTCCAAGGAATGTTAGAAGAAAATTTGCAAATACATAATATTATTCTGCTTGTTTGCATGTACCACCGTTACGCTTTAGAACAAGAGTGCCGGCCTCGCACCCCCACCTCAACAACACAATTCTCTTTCACCTCATCCGGACCACAACATGCCACCCGCGTGATTGGGATCATTTTCTCTTACACATTACTGCTACTGGCTACGGTCCTCTGCCCACACCGCAAAGCGCGAACAATTCTTTCATCATCATTCCTCGCTTCTTTCATCCTTTTCATAATGAAGGGTAAAAATGGAAGTGGGTGCTTATGCTTGAATGGAAGCAAAAGGGACTCAACCTTCACAAGTCTGAAGGATAAAAATTAAGTTATAGTAGACCATAGGAATACTGAAAAACCATGCTTTTAAAAAGGAACAGGTCTAATCATGTTAATCATTCAATAGAAACCGTCACATAACCAACGTCTTTTGGCAGCATTTTGTGTTGGGGGTGATCAATTAAAAAATTGGGAGAAGGGGTGATCAATGAATAAGTTACTTCTCTCGCCTTTTGTTGGGCAGAGATCACTAAAAAAAAGTCTGAATTTTCAAAACAAATGTGATGCTGCCAGACAAAAACCAAGGGACCAATTTAGCATAAACTTACATTGTAAGTAAAACCTATTTGGGGTAATTTAAAAAAAAGAAAAAAAAAAAAAAAAAAAAAAAAAAAAAAGAAGTGTTTTCTAGACATAAGGAGTAAATGTTGAAATTCTCAACCCTCTAGCTAGCTCCATTGGTGCAGCCTGTATGCGCGATACATACATAGCCAGCCAGACCCACCTAAAAACTGAAGAAACCTATGTTGACAGTTTTGGTGACAGTGTCTAAAAGAATTGTCAGATAGTTCCAGCTGACCACAGATTTGAAGTGAAAGAAAGTGAAAAGCTGGAAATATATCTGGATCTTGGCAGAGAACTGAAAACGTTGTGGCACGTGCGCCCATCATTATTGGCACAGTCTAGAAGAGCCTTGCTAAAATAGGTTGGAAGAATTGGAAAGCAGTGTAAGAATGGACAAAAAACAACAACAAAAAAAAACATTCAGACGATAGCATTACTAAAATCAGCAAGAGTAGTGATGAGAATGCTGGAGAGACTTGTTGTCACTTGATCTCTAGTGAAAACCACCAGATGCGACCGGTGCGATGACTCAGCGAGTACAAAAAAAATTAATAAATGCTTTCTAACAGTCGTTGATTTCTTCAATCATTTTGAAGTTTCCTGTTGTGAGTGATCAACTCGTGATTTCACGCAATAATAAACAGAGAGTCGGGGGGGGGGTCAGACATAGAGACGAGGACAGAGGGAGACAAAAAGGGAGATGGAAGGGGAGTGGAGGAGAAGCTAGAAAGAGAAGGAGAATGGAGATAAGCTAGAGAGAGAGAGAGAGGGGGGTGGAAGTTAAGCTAGACAGAGATGGGGGAGTGGAAGAGAAGCTAGAGTTCAAGCGAAGTGCCTAAGGGCAGCCAATGGCAGGGAGAGAGAAGAAGCACTGCGTCTATGATTTCTCTAGATATAAATCAAGTCGCTACTTCATTATTCCGATTCAACCTGGGCGACCCTGGGGGTCCCTATTTCGAATACGTTCTTACTAGAGCGAGAGGAAACAGGGGGAGATATGATTATTTCATTGATGGCAGCAAGGATTCTCAAACATTTTAAATTGACGCCTTCAAAAATTATTGGGCTTCACTTCCCAACACCTCATCACAAAATACTGATTTCTGGCACATCGACATCTGTGAAATACTGATTAGCTTTATTTACTTTTTTATTTCTGTCTTATTTACACTTCAAACGACAGAATACAATGAGTACGGATAATTTTGAACTAGTTTACCTGTGACGTCAAAAATGACGGCATATATGAAATATATGGATATACATTGCATTTTATATACGTGGATAATAGAGATTTGCATTGAAGTGAGCTTGGGGAATAGCGTTCTGTTGACCACAAACAGATTTATTTTTTGTTTGTTACTTTTGTATATTTATTATTATTCTTTAAATTCAACATTTTTACTGCGTCTTCAGAACATAAGATTCTATTTTCACTGTGTCATCATGTGGTAACCTATTTAGTGATAATATATATGAGTGTGACAGATGACAAATAAATAAATACACATGGCTTATTATAGTAAGAAGATTAGATAGATATCTTTTACAAACCTGGATTTCTAACTGTCACATCCTCTGGACACGGTTATATCAAATTAATAGCACAGAATAAGTGGCATTGTGTCTTATTAAGATAGGCATACTTTAATATCTATAGCACACAATAAGTGAAATAAGTATTAACAGTGTGTATACAACATACACACACTTGTATGTAGATTCACGATTTTTAAGTACAAGGTTTATTAGTAAAAACGGCTTTGTTGAATGAAGAAGGCTAAAAGCATCTTCATGGATTACCAATGTTTAACCAGTAAACTGTTAAATATTTTTTTAAAAATAAACACCGCGATAAGAGATATGTTAAAAAAATGTCTTAGCTTCTTTAAAAAATGAACGCAACTTTACGTCACAGTTTGATTTCGAGAATTGATTTTTAAATAAAGAACAGACAAATATTCTTTTATTACGTCATTAAAAAGTTACGTTCGATATTGAAGCATAACGGGCGATCGAGCTTCTACTTCTCTGGGAAAGAGTTGTTGAAGGAGAGAGCGAGAAATAATAGTTTCAGAGAATCTCAAGGTGAGATAGAAAGAGACAGAGACGATCATTTCCTCCGCGGGCTGCGGACTACGATGATGATGATGTCTCTCTGTCCGGTCTGCCGACGGGAGCCAATTTTCCTATGGAGGGAAATTCATTTTCGGACAAAGAAAACTCTCCCACGTGTGTGGAGAGAAAAGACGACAAAATCCACGAATCTTAAAATTTAAAGAAGTTTTATTTCCGTACTACGCAGGTCAGTTTCTGGGCTGGTCTGCGGATTTCGTTGAGGTACGGAGATTCTGTTGCATGTCGTTGTTTAAGAGAGTGGGTTACTGCTTCTAACAGGCCATCAGGCGGGGACGCCCAACTGCCTCCCGACCCCCACTAACTTTACTGTTTCGATCTAGCCTTTATATATCTAACGTTCATAACTACCACTTTTCAAATTCCCAACGGTTCTTTGGTAACATGATCGGGGTCTATTTCGTTACAATATGTTGATAGTGACACGTATCGCTGCTAGAGAAGCGTAGCGCATCTATAAATTAACGTTTCAGCACTTTAACCTACCTTAACCAAGATGTTTTGACGGTGGCTTAGCAACATGTAGATCCTCTTGACCACTTATAGTCTGCATTTCTTCTTTTACAATACGGAGACACGGTTATTATACGGGAATTCATTTTTGTTATTACGTATACATTTTCTTTTAATTATTTGTGATACTTTGTTTATTTACTATTTTATACTATGTATAATGTATACACTTGGTTCAAATTACTGTCTAGCAAGCTCTGGGGTTTGAATAAAAAATAAACCCTCGGCTTGTAGGACGCTGAGTAAATTTTCGAGACTTTTTTTTTTTTTTGGGGGGGGGGGGTCTTAGACACCGGAAAATACGGTAATTTAGATGTCAAATGCAGTTTGATTCCAAATTCGTGTTCATCCGAGGTAAAAATTATCGTGTTCATCCGAGGTAAAAAGTAGTTTGTATCGCCCTTCCAGGGACTAATAAAACTTAAGATTTTCTAAACAGAATTTAGTTTTAAATCGTTTTTTTTTTTAAATTTACTAGCCGAATACACGGCCTGGGGGCGAGTCAATTGGCTAGTACAATCTATTTATATACAACAACTGTGTCTGTCTGTTACTGTGTCCCCATCACTTAAACATTGGCGAATCTCAACCAAATTTGGTATGCATTTAGTGGACCATGGGGAAGAACTTGGACTATTTGGTTTTAAAAATAATTAACGGTTTTAGAGGGGGTTCTATTTACAATGTAACTATAATGCTAAACTGAACCTTTACTTTCCGTTCATTGGCGCAGCTCAGGCGTAACTCAACCAAATGCATACTTAGTGGACTCAGGGGTAGAAGTTTGACTATTTGCTTTTTCAAAAAGAGAGTTTTAAGCGTTTTAGAGGGGGGGTTCTATTTAAAACGCAACGTGCTTGGGGCCGACTGATTTTGATAACAATAACCGCTCGATAACATTATCTGTGATTATAATAAACGGCTTCCTCTGTGCCCGTTTCGGTCAGTCCATTCTCGTCTTGTTCGTTTCCTTCTGGTTATAATCCAGTCTGAGGTTCAAGTAATGTTTTTCAGATGCTTTACTTTTTTTTGTTTCGTTTTTTCGCCTAACCCTAAGCAGAATTCTCTGGCAGACAGGTCAAAGAAAAGAAAACATGAATCTTTATTGAAATACGCAGACAAGGATTAGGCTGAAGTTTTGTATTTTATTGGATGGAAAACAGAATTTGGATTCATGTTTATTTTATTTTATTTAAAACTGATTAGGTTCATGCATTTTATTAAATGGAAAACAGAAGTTGGATTCACGTTTCTTTCATTTCATTTAAAACTACTGAGATTAGGCCAATGAATTTTATTAAACGGAAAACAGAAATTGGAACCACGTTGGATTCACGTTTTTTTTTCATTTTATTCGCAACTGAGATTAGGACAACGCATTTTATTTGATGGAGAACAGAAGTTGTATTCACGTTTCTTTGGGTAAAAATTTGGATTCATGTTTCTTTCATTTTATGTAAAATTGAGTAGGTTTATGCATTTTGAGAGAAAAAAGAAACGTGAATCCAAATTCTGTTAATTTATTTAAAACAAATAGTGTGGACAGACATGAACGTATACACAAATGTATGGGGAAAAAACGGAAAAATATTTTTAAAAAGAAAATTTCTAGATTCGCCCCAAAATGTAATCAACTCTTCCTTACCCCATTGCCCACCCTTTCACAAAATGTCATTGAAATTCATAGAGTACTTTTGTGGGGAGACGGAAAGACGTAACCGAATACATCTACCTCTCCAACTTCGTTGGCTAAGATAAATAAACACACGCCTGGTCACTTTTGTCGCATCAACTGCTATAAAATAAATACAACTACTTCACAATAAGGCATGACATAATTGCAGACTAGTGCAGTTCTTAATCAACGTAATAAAAAGACTGAATTTCTTCTTGAGAAATTAGTTCAACTCTTGCCTGGGGCGGGTTTAGAATGTGGGGAAAGATCTCGCCTGAACACGGCTAATAATCCAAGCTACTCATATTTTGATGGAAAAATTTAAAGTAGAATGCGGGAAAGGCATCATTCACCAGACAATGAACGTGACTCCTTAAAAAGGGGCTGTTCTCGAGAAGAACCATGATATGGATTCAGTTAGAATGGAATAAAAAGAGAAAATAATGGCCAACCCATGTGAAGTGGATTCTGCTAATTTGCCCTTAATGCTTTTGCATGCCGTCGAGGGCAAGGTGACCGGGGAAAAGGTCATAGAATAAAAGTCAGGGGAAAAAACGACCATCTTTGCGATAACGCACTTCTTAGAACGGCAATTTTACATGCCAATTTTTTTTTCTTAAATGGCTAAAATTGTGTAGATTTCGTTCGTTTCCAGGTAACTATAAGTTCAAAAAACTCATACAAAGGCTCCAAATATACAACGTATTGATCAGATATTAACGTTCAAATAACGTTATTCTCGATCTAAAGTTACCGTTCTTTATATTTATATAGAAATATTTATTTTATTTATACTTTTTGGAGCCTTTGTACGAGTTTTTGGAGCGTAGTTACCTGGAAATGAAGTCAACCCAATTTTAGCCATTTTTAAAGATCTAGCCAGTTTTAGCCATTTAAAACGACCGTTCTCAGAAAAGCGTTATTGCAACTTACAACCATGGTTTCTGGATAGCAAAAAAGTCACATTGAATTTATAGCAATACTAGCATAGTACCTGTCAAAAATAACAGAATTATTCAAGTATGGATAAATTATACACATATATATTTTGGTATAAATATATTTATTGCAAACAAACCTCGAACGAAATTTATTTTTCTGTCGATTTAAAACAACTTTTCTTATTTTCCGTTTTAAAATAAATTTAAAACAATAAGGCAACATAATTGGGTAAAAAACGAATTTATTTTTTTAATATGAGAATATCAGTTTTATTCATAAAAATCGATGATGCTGTATTATGGAAATGTTTTCCATGCTACGACTTAGCAATCAGCAGCAGCAATAGTGGTGTAGTCATACACAGTTGCTTTACCCCCTTTCTGTTTGCTTTAGCATGACAGAAATCAACAAACAAACGTAAAAGCGGAAACGGCTTTTATATAATAAGATTTATGAACAGAACAATAAATAAAAAGTGTGACAAAAAATCTCACAATAGACAGAAGTAAAGGCAGGCTGCATCAGCGCCAATATTGGTGCCTTTTACAGTAAAAGGTGCAGTCTTGAGTCAGCGCATGTTAGGGTTACCAGATGCAAACATGAAAAAGGAGGACAATCTATACTGAAATCAATTGAAATGGAGGATATATAACTACAAGATGTCCGGGCCCCCACCCCACAAAGTCCTGAATCCGCCCTCCGTATCAGCACCAATTTTGGTGCCTCTTTCAGCAGAAAGGCGCAGTCTTGAGTCAGTCCGTGTGTACATATTGAAAAGGATAAATGAGTAATGATGAAGTCCTGCAAGTAACGGACTTCAATCTTTAATGCACCTCATACAATACAAGTCACAACACGCGGGATATCTAATAAGCAGATTCTCACGTACTTAGAGATAACAACAAATCAATACTAAGACTATCTGCAACAGACAAAAATGCAGTATAACCCAGTTATTGCGAGGAAGGAACATGTAGTATTTTTTACCTCGTGAGAATCGTAGATTTTACGAGTGGCAGCTATCTTGGACATTTGTTCATAACCGTGAATGTCACCAGATCGGAATGGGGGGGGGTGCGAACTCGAATTATGGTTATTCTTTAGAGTAATCGCCACACGCCAACAAATTCTTAATGAAACCAAAATGACATTTTACTCACATTGTTTATTCAACCCATGACCCTTGTACTTGATGCTTTGCTGCTAGGTTCTCAATATCTGGATTGATATTTGTGAGTTTTAGTCTAATGTCTCTCTGCATTAATATATTAAAAATAAACATGTTGTAATTCACCAAATGGGAGTAGCTTCACATTATTTCTTGACTTTACCGACATAAAACAAAAGATTGCCTAATCTTTTTAAAGAAAAATCCATTTGTATAACACTATAGCCCCCGCCCCCGCTCAATGTTATCCACTTTTGGGGCGATATCGCCCCCGTTGAGAATTATGCTTTACATAAGCAATTGAAACGTCCGTCCGTCCGTCTCCCCCTCTTCGAGATTTACTCAGCATTTGTAAAACTTCTTTGCAAGTACCGTACTTGATAGCATAAAAGCCACCCGCCCATTTCAGCAAGGCATATTAAGAAGAATAAAAAAAGAGTTTAACTAAATTCGTCTCATTTATTTTTCTTTTGCTTTATTTTTTGTTGTATTTTCTAACCCCAATGTTCTGGCCAATGTGGATTGGACAACGAATGTTACGTTTACCTTTTGAGCCATATTTTGAGGGGGGGGGTCATATACATGGGAGTATGGAAACTTGGGGAGGGGGTGGGGCTTGATTTGCCCTAGAATTTACATGGTTTGGTCCAAATTACGCTATTTTGACCAAATGGGGGTGGGGGGGTTGTCGTACGCCTATGGTCAAATGCCACCAAATACGGTAAAGTTCAGGAATCGAAAAAATAAAAATAACTAAAATTTAAAAAAATAAAAATTTTTTAAATCCTATAATGCACCATAAACGCAAAACTGATGACATTTGCAGTTTTTTTTCCTAATTTGGGCGAAATTCTTTGAAGAGAATAGGGAGCGGCAAATGTGAAATTCTGAAGGTCCCAAATATACCTGAACGTAAAAAAAAGGGTTGCCTTGCCATACAGGCGAAGTACATATGATCACGTGATGACAGAAAACCAGAACAGAACAAAACAAAAAAAAAAGTACTGATGCTGTGACGCGGGGCGAAAAGACACAGCAGTGATTTATTAATATTCATCTCACGTCGTTTGGGTGGCCCGACAGCAAAGGAAGGAGGGGAGGGAAAGTAACTCCAGTTTTTCTTCTTTTAAAATTTTTTTTTTATAACAGGAACCGTGTAGCGTGTCTGGAAGTTATATTGTGCTAGGATAACTATTAACAGATAAAGATTGGTCGGTATGACGGGTGGGGAGGGTATGGGAGAGGGGAGCCGAGTGTTGTCATCAAAAGTAGGGTGATAAATCAGTCCCTATCTTCTGGCCCGGTGAGACTTGATGGCGGGAGGTGAGAAGATTGTCAATAATGTGCGGGGAAGAAAGGCAGAAAGAGACGGAGGGAAAAGATGTGATATGAAGCAGGGATGCCGAATTTGGTTAACTTTATTTGTAATGTATTTTATTGTAGTTATATATATGATAAATATTTGTATTTATTTTCTAGAAGAATGGATCGGCCGAAACGTCGTGTTAACAACACAAACAACAAGAAGGAGTTCAATCGGCCGAAGAACTATTTGAATATATATTTATATTTGTTTTTTTTGTCTGGCAATATTTGGTTCTTTTTTGGTGGACATTTTGATACTTTTATTGAAAATCTTTCGGCAGACCTGAAATGAAGATAGAGAGAAAAGTGAAGGAGAGAAGAATCGAGAGAGAGAGAGGAGAGAGAGAGGACATAAGCGTAGAAAATTGGGTTGAGAGTGAAAAGAGAGCGAGAGCGAGAAAAAGTTAATCTAGAACAAAGCAGATAGAGATAGAAGAAGACAATGGGAGGGAGTGAGGGAGAGAAAAGGGTGAGAGAGAGAGGGAGAGAAAAGGGTGAGAGAGAGAGAGAGTGGGGGGTGAAGAGAAAAAGGTGAGAGAGTGGGGGGTGAAGAGAAAGAACGAAAGAGAGAGCAGAGCAGAGGTAGCGATGAAGGGCAAGACAAAGAGTGATGGAAGGGAGAGAAATGGAGAGAGAAGAGCGAGAAATGGAGAGAGAAGAGCGAGAAATGGAGAGAGAAGAGCGAGAAATGGAGAGAGAAGAGCGAGAAATGGAGAGAGAAGAGCGAGAAATGGAGAGAGAAGAGCGAGAAATGGAGAGAGAAGAGCGAGAAATGGAGAGAGAAGAGCAAGACGAAGAGCGAGAAATGGAGAGAGAAGAGCAAGACAGAGAGCGAGCAGGGGGGGTGAAAAGAGGAAGACAAAGAGCAAGGGAGTTGAGAGAAAAAGAGTAAGAAAGGGCGAAGGATGAGAGAGAAAGAAGGGAGACACAGAGCAAGGGGGAAGAGGGCGAGAAAAGAGCAGGAGAAGCAGGAGGAGGGAAAGAGCAAAACGTGAAAGAGAAAGGAGCGAGACAGTGCTAGGGGTTGGAGAGATGGATGAGAGGGAGAGATATGAGAAAGAGGGAAAGATGAGGGAGAGGGATATGAGAGAGGAAGAGGGATATGAGAGAGGAAGAGGGATATGAGAGAGGAAGAGAAAGTGAGAGAGAAATATATGACAGAGAGAGAGAGATAAGAGAGAGTGAGAGAGATAAGAGAGAGTGAGAGAGATGAGTGAGAGAGAGAGTGAGAGAGAGTGAGATGAGTGAGAGAGAG
>VCCN01006436.1:0-14645 GCA_006491835.1 Architeuthis dux | reverse complement strand
CGAATAGTGTAACTTGTAAATTTGTAGGTGTTGGGCTTAAAAAGCTACAGCCGAAACAAGTGTTTTAAATCCTGACTGATGTTCATTTCCATAAATTTGCTAGCTTCTGAAATTTTCCTAAGGCTTTTAAATGACATACTATGGTGGACTGATTGCAATAAAGAGACTGAGTAAACTTCAAAGACACTAAGATTTCCTTAATATTTGCAAAAGATGGGAACTTATGCATCAACTTAATATAGGGTGGAACAGAAACACTTGACCCTTTTTTAAATGTTGTTTCTTTTGTTACAGGTTGAGTACACTGGTGGCTTCTTGATGATTTAACAGTACACTCCTTGAAGTTTAGATTGTTGGTCAGTATAGCAATGTTTTTGCAGTAGAAACATTCATCAAAAACTCTGTAACAGCTACATAGTGGACGTTTAGGAAACAGTGTTCCAAGGTGAGATTCGTGTGTTAAAATGTTTCCTAAACATCCGCTGTGTAACTGTTACAGTTTTTTTTAAATGAACGTTTCTACTGCTGTACTGATCAATGATGCATGCTGACTGAACTTCAAGGGGTGTACTTTCATCAAAAAGCCACCAGTGAACTCAACCTGTAACAAAAGAAACAACATTTTAAAAAGTTTCAGCTGTTTCTGCTCCACCCTGTATAATATTCAACTGAAAGTGACTTGGTCATCAGTCAATATAGGAGGAAGTTGAAAATACAGTCTACAAAATGATGGAAAAATGATAATGGTTAGTCTATCTGGGGCTTTGAATCCCATTGCCATTTTGTTATGATTATTTATATTCAACTTATTGGGTGCAGTCACATCTATCCAGCTAACATGAAAAAATTAGAACAATTACAATTTATGAACTCTTAAAGTACCAACCTCCAGTCCATTGATATTTGACAAAGCTCTAAGGAATGAATAAATGCTGATTGGTACAGAGCCTAAAGCAGTCACATTATTTCCTGGAAAACAAAAATATTACAAAAAAAAAAAGAAAATTAAATATTTTTTCACATAAAACAAAAATTATTCATATCAAAATGTATTGCACTGTGTGGGATTTTGATATCAATGAGTGCTATGAAGTAAATGAGTGAATGGCAGAAAAAGTGCAAAACAGAGAACAAGAATCTTTTTTTCTGTTCAATGCATATGAATCTTTTCATCCCCCCCCCCCAGTTACTTTTAATGATGCACAGGGACCATTGCTGTGGAACAATAGTTATCAAGCTTGTTTCACACACCAATTACTACTAGAATGAGTTTGAGCTATTTACTTACTGCCGCAGGGTAATCGGCCTGAGCAAAAGTTGCGATAAAAAGCAACTAATAAAATTAAGTTGAAGATAAAAGTAGTCATAAAAATTTTAAATAATAAGTTATTGTTTGCTTTGTAGATTTTTAATAAATTTATTGTAAAATATTGTTTGTGTAAAAATATAAATTGAAAAAAAAATGACAGTACGCTGTCTAATGGCAAAACAGAATTCTTTTGGCTGCGGATACTTTTTACTACAGCACCGGTGTGATTTCGGAAGGGACTTTTTTTGGTTTATGTCCAGTCCCAGATTCTTACAAAGACCCAAATATCTTTTCTCCAAAGACACCAGTTTCTAAAGCAGAAGGTGTTTACGCTAATGGTTTAAAATGCTGAAAATAGCCAATAACTTTTTATTTTCGTTTTTTTGTTACAAAAATAAATAAAAAGGTAGTTAATTTAATCAAGAAATGTAAATAAAAGTTTTGATGCAGTTTTCCTTGTTTTGATTAAATTAAATAAACTTTTGATTAAATTATAACTGCTTTTTAAAAATTTTTATTTATTATTATTTAAAATATAACTACCCTTTTATTTATTTTTAGTCGTAGTTGTCCAGGACGCAAATGCCCTAGTACCGGTTTTTAGGTGTAATAAGCTGAGCTTATAAAATATTAATAATGCTTTTTGTAGAGTTGAACAGGGAGCACTGAGAATATGTTTATGGAACAGTGCCCCCAAATCCTACTGATTAACTACAATTTATATATAATGATTTAAAACTAATTAGGTGTTAGGAAAGTGAAGGATCCATCAGTTTTGTATGAAAAAATGTTTAGAATGGAGTGTACATTTTTTTCCCCCCTGGGTTGGTTTAAAGAGATAGTATTACAGTTAAAAATTAGAAAGCACTCAAAGAGCACATATCTCTACCAAACCCATTGTCACTAAAACGTGAATGAAAATCAGTTCACAAATATTTACGATGCAGGGGAGGTAACTAAGACATAAGTGAATATATAAATGTATGAAAAAAAATATCTCTCAATCAACAAAAAAGTTCCTGGATCCACCCCAAAATTTAATCAATTCTTCGTTACCACATGATCAAACCTTCCAGAAAATTTAATTAAAATTCATTAAGAACTGCTGGAGATATTGTGTGGACATATAGAGCTACAATGCAGGAGAGGTAAATGTAAAAAGTTGCTAGTGCCTCCCTTTCTGCTTTGTGAATACTATTGCTGCTCCACTGGTGTGAGGGCATGTCTCCTGAACTGGATGACGCGTCCTTCTTGCTAAGTATATACCTACTGGACTGCCGTCTGTGTACATGTTTTGCTCAGGGCCGTTTTCAGCTGGTTGAGTACGTCTATATGACACTGTGTTCAGGACCATGGGGTAGTTTTGTTTACAAAGTTGAAAACGCTCATAACTGCATACGGCAGCCAGAAAACCATGCCGGTGCTGGGAAAGTTCCAGACTACACTCTGGGCAGGCAACACCACATGCCGAGCCACAATTTGCGGTAACCAGCACAGAGAAACCCTTCATCAGCTAGGAAACATCAAAAAAGTTAAAACTTCTATCGGTCCTGAGCAAAACATGTACCTGCTAACAGAAATCTACATGGACTGCAGTCCAGTAGGCATTTCAGCAATACTTACCCAGGAAGGACGCATCATCCAGTTAATGAGACACATGCCCTCAAACCAGTGGAGCAGCAATAGAGTATTCACAAAGCAGAAAGGGAGGCACTAGCAACTTTGGCATGTGAGCATTTTCCCATCTACATCATCAGAACACATTTCATTGTGTATACTGACCACAAACCACTAACATCCATCTTTAACACTGCCCGAGCCCAGCTGTTGGCACGTATTGAATGCTGGGTGCTGAGAAAACAACTGTATAACATGACTGTTCACTACCGGCCAGGCCATGACAACCCTGCTGATTACCTAAGCCGCCACCCAGTAAGATTATCACCTAATGGCAGAGAGCCGAAGATCGATGAAGAATACTTAAACTACATCAGGGCCATAGTTACCAACGAGTGGCATAACAACAATGGCATCACTGACAAATCAACATTCCGCACCCTCTTTCTATATCGATCGGAACTCTCACTAGAACACATTCTGAAGGGTCACCAAATAATCCTTCCAGAATCACTCCACGCACAGGCCATCATACTCGCACACTGGACACCAGGACACCAGGAAAACAACAGCCTTTCTCTGTGAGATGGTCTGGTTCAAGAATACGCACATGACAAAACCAGAATGAAACAATATGCTGACAACAAAGCATATGTCAAGCCCAACAACCTCCATGTTGGTGATACAGCCATCATCAAAAACACATCCATCTCAACTATACTGATGACAATAACAAAACAAAAGGGATCCATGATCACTGCCAGACAAGGAAGCCTTTCTAACACAAGAAATAGTAGTTTCTTCAAGAAACTTCCTAAACCACCAATAAATATTAGAATCGACCCAACCAATCATGCCGATTCAGACGGAGAGGAGTCCATCATACATCCATCATGAGACACATCACAAACTCAAAACACTTACAGCATGCCACATATAAAACACCACACCAGGATGATCTTATTGTGAAAAATATCCCCCAAAAAGACTAAAGGACTACATAACATACTAACCAAATCTCCATTTTTTAATCTTAAAAAGAAAAAGAAAAATTGAAAAACAAACATCACAAAATAAGACAAATTTTCTAAATTTATTACCTTGTTTTTTTTGTCATGTTATTTGATTGTTAGTCATATATTTTCTAGTCTATCTTAACTATTGTGTCTCCTAACCGTAAAAATTAGTAAGAGATTGTATTTCCCCAAAAAATTAAAAAAGAAGGAAAGGTGTGATGTAATATATAGAAGGGACACTACACTTTATTAATTCCAATGGAGTGGTCTCTCCTGCATTATTAGAGACACATACACTTTAAGCAAGTCAATATAAGAGAGAAGAGTATTAAACCAGTGCAAAAATTATAAAGAACACTGAAATTTTAAAAAAAATGGAAATGAAATCAAAATACACTAATTCCATATTGTAGTATTTATTCTAGAGCTACAATCTATGGCAGTCAAGCTCCATTTAGTCAAAAACTGACCAATCACAAGAGAGAATTTTGGAACACAGAAATCTGAATAAAGCCAACGACAGGGGCGTCAAAACTGTTTTGTGAAGTTTGTAAAAAATCTGGGTTAAGCTAGGTTTAGCAAACCAGAAAAAGGTTTTATGAAAATGTTTTACTTAATTTTTACTATAAATTAAATAAATAAAAATATTACTATAAGTTACATAAATTGAAATATAACTCATTTTATTTAAAATATTACTTATTTATTATAATAAATTGAATCAATTAAAATTATTACTTATTTTATTTAGAAAGAAAGGGGGAGAAAAGGAAATCAGGTAGTTTACTGAAGAGGTAGTTAGAGAGAGGAGGAGAAATGCTGGTTAGGTAGTTTTATAAGATGGTAGGAAGAGAGGGGAGGGAAGAGAGGGGAGGAAAGAGTTAGGTAGTTTAATAAGAGGGTGGGAAGAGAGAGAGAGGGCAGAAAAGAAAGTTAGATAGTTTATTGAGGGGATCAGAACATTTTTGCATATGAAACTAATAGTTTACCAACATCTCCACGCACATCTATCCAGCACTGACATCTGAATGCTGACTTTACAACGCAAGTACAACTGAATGCATCTCAGCCCAAAAAGCACCAACAAAAACTACAGAATTAAAACAATTTATTGAGATACAAAATTAAAATTATTTTTTTGAGTTGAATTATTTTAATGAATTAATTTACTTCTGTAGTTCAATTTGATAATTTATAGTTCGCAGGAACAAACTATATGGAGTTAAAACGATTTATTACAGAAATTGAAATTATTGGAATAATGAGTTTGTAAGCAAACTATAAATTAAAATATTAAAACCATTTTTTTAATTCGCAGATGTTATTGCTGAATGAGTTTGTAAACAATCATTATTATTAATTATTTTCATACTACCTTCATCTTAATTTTTCAGTCACTTTACTCACGGCGTCATTATAAATTTATGATAAAAAAAGCAACTGAAAAATTAAGATGAAGGTAAATAATAGTATGAAAAATAATAATAATGATTGTTTATAATTTACATTTATGAACATTTTTGCCATTTTGACTTTGTTGCAGTATTATTTTTAATAAATTCTCATTTTTGGTAAGTCTGCAGTATTGCAAGGTTTTATAAATGTGCAGAGATGTTGGGTAATGGAAACTCTAAGTCCTCAACCCCACATATTTGTATAACATTTAGATAAAATCATTGACAGACACCAAAGATTGGAAAGGATAAGGGAGAGAATGAAAAGTTACAGGCATAGGGTGAGAAAAGAGCAGAGGCATGAGATAATGGATAATCTTAGTTGTCAACACCCGTGGAATTTCCATGGGTCCAGCTAGTATATACTTAAAATTATTTAATAAAATATGCTGAACACTAGCAATATAACTGGGGTAAAGTGGTTTCTATGACCATCATTCCAATTTAAACTATGCATATTCATAGTTTTTGTAATAAAATACCTGCATAGGAATATTTGTATATGTTTATGAAACGTAACGCTGAAGCAGAAAAAAATAATTCTGAAAATAGACATTTTGATTTGAACAAATAAGAACATGGAAATGTACAATATACCTAGCATTGTAACAA
This sequence comes from Architeuthis dux, assembly GCA_006491835.1. Lineage (NCBI taxonomy): Eukaryota > Metazoa > Mollusca > Cephalopoda > Oegopsida > Architeuthidae > Architeuthis > Architeuthis dux. Next base: position 8,637 of record VCCN01006436.1, on the reverse strand, counting down.
CTTTCTTCTTCTCAACATCAGGCTCATCAAGAAATTCTTTTATGACTTTCAACTTCTGGCTATAAAGTTGCAATGAATCCACTCTGAAAAAGAAATATTAGCTTTATAAATAAATAACTATACCTTTACCTTTACCCGAGCAAATTAAAAAGACTAGTGAACTGAATCAATGAACAAGAATAATAAATTTAACATATCAATAACATAGCAACTTAATTTTTTAAATTATTTCATAAATTTGACAGCCTCTTCTTCAGGCAAAGTTGTAAATATCTGACAACTTGACTGATCGGGATCCCAACTAAAAAGATATACAAGACTGACCATCGGGAAAAGGTTGCAATGTTTTGATTCTCAAAGATTTTTAAAAATTTGTTTGCCTTATTTTTTAATTTGCTCACCATATTTTTTTTATTTGCAAGCTTTACTTTTTAATTTGCTTGAGAAAAGGAATTTGCTTTTCATTTTGAATTACATGCCATATGCAATGTCTGAAATCTGATAGCAATAGAGTGAATAATATTTTCAATTCTAAAATGCTTAGATGATAATAATACATGCTAGTACATGTTCTTACAGTTTTTAATGAGTAAGTTACATTGTCACAGTATGATTCAACTAACTTGACTTTCCTAAAGATGGACATAAGACATACTAGCATTCCAAGGGAAATTATGAATCACCGCCACCCATATATGCTGTGGTGGTGGTGGTGGTACAGTTACCTTGATGAAAATACTACCAGCATGGTTTGAATCATAAATTTAATGATTTAAAAAAAAACAAAAAAAAAAAACAGTCATGTGACCAATGTCTTTTGGCAACATGCCGTATTGGGAATGATCAATTAAAAAATTGGAAAAAGGTGATTATTGAGCAAATTACTTTTCTTAATTGTTTGGGGCTATGATCACTAAAAAGTCCAAACTTTCAAAAAACAAGTGTGAATGCTGCTGGACAGAAACTAAGGGACCAATTTGGCATGAACTTCCATTGTAATTTGAACCCACCACTAAAAACCTTTTTAGGAGGTGAATTTTTTAAAAACAAAAGACATTTTCTCTACTCATTGGAGTGTGTGTGCAAAATTTCCATTTTTCTACTATAAATGGTCAGGGCTGGGCAAAGTAAGGATACATAGATGGATATATAGATGAATATATAGATAGATACATATAAATGTCAGAACACATGAATAACCTATCCCAGCAACTGTTGTTGCAACCGGTCTGTTGTGGGTAGCAGTGATTAATAATCATGAGTTTATGGGGTAAATTCTTTAAATGAAATAAATTGCCGGAGATGGTTTGAAAGGTTTAGAAAAGGTGACTTCAGCTTAAGAAAGATACCAATGGTTGTTCTGTTGAATTCAATGATGACCTGCATTTGTCTGAACTAAAATAGAAATAGTGCCAATATGGTTGGAGAATTAGCTAAAAAAACTGAATTCAAGCCATTCAACAGTTCACCATAATCTGCAACAACTTGAAAAAGTGCCTAAACTTGCAAAATGGGTTCCCCATGAAGCAAGAGTGGATATCTGCACTTCTCTGCACTATCATGAATGCATGTTGACATTTTTAGATAGATATAGTGAAAGGGGATGAAAATGGATATTTTACAAGAATGAAGCGACGCAGCCAATGGCTTAGTGGAGGCGAACAAACTAAAGAGCAACCTAAAATGGACCTCCATCCCAGGAAAGTTTTAGTAAGGTTTGGTGTAATTGCATTGGAGTGGTCCACATTGTTTTTCTACAAGTTAAAAAGTAGGAGGTGAAATTATAGGGAAACAAGAAAGAATTCTACAAAAATACAAAAATAAGTAACATGAACACCAAGTCATAATTCTTTCTCGATAGCTGACCTATCATAGTCTGAAATTTAAAGAAATTAGTCAAGATACAAATAGAAAGAGATTTGTTGACAGTGCATTTAAAATGAACAAGGCTTTGTACTGGATTTTGACAAAAAAATGAAACTGAATGTGTAACATATGAGGTTCTATCTTATTCCTGTCTGCTACTCAAATGAATTGTCCCATAGGTAACAAACTGTGTTAGTTTTAATATCCTTGTTCTCCTCATTCTGTGAATGCATGGCACATGCTCTGATGTGAGAATTGTTATTTAAACGACTTATGCCTCACAATTCGACAGTAGGACTCAAAATCCTTTGATTTAAAAATATGCTTATGAACATGAAAAAATGTTTTTAACAATTTGCATTGGTGACATTAACATAGCTTTATTGAAATATGAATGTAAGAAACAGTGACACTTTTGAAAAAAGTTTTAAAAATTCAACTAAGATGAACTTTTTCTTTCAACTCAGTGATTGAGTTTAGTTGATCTTTGTATTGGAAAAAACAACTATTTGCGGTTGTAGCCATTTTTAGCCACAACAATATTGTTGCAGTATGAAAATCAATTTAAAGTCCCCAAAAGACTGAAACCAAATATCAACAAAAGACTAAAATATTGTGACAAAAATAGCAAACTGGGCCAAATAGTGCCTTGAATCAAGGCCTCATTAAATGCTTAGGTGAGTTTTTAATTCAATTTTAAAAACTTATCATTTGAATAACAAAAACCAGTAAAAATTTTAAAACTGACATTTTGATGGTGGAAATCATCATGAGAAGAAAATGAAAAGTTAAACCAACTTAGAGAAAAAAATAGAGAGACTAAGCTACATAAAGTTTAGTAAAGCTACTAAAGTTTTTATAATAAATAAAATGTTCAATTTACGGTGTTTGAGGAGATGATTTTCCAAAAGCTTCCACTTCACAATAAATCATAGTCTCAATCAATTCATGTAGAAATCTTTCTGTAGGAAATGGACTTTCTGTAATGTTCAAGGCTAAGTGAACTGCCTTTGCCTGCAGATAAGCACCCAGAATACCCAATTTATGTGTGTGGGTCAATCGAGTAATCTTGTCGGTGAGTTCCTGCAGAAGTTTAAAAAAATAAAAAAGCATGATCTCATTAAAAATACAAAGTTCATAAAAACATTCAATGAAACAGTAAAATATGAAGATACAAAGGGCAAATGTAAGTTGATAAGTAAGTGTGTGTTAGTAACTTGCACACTATGCACCAGTTTGCATAATCAGATGATCAAATAAGAAAAAAATAAAATATAGAAAAAGAATAATACTGACTTTGATTTCATTAGGCAGTCAAAGAGATTGTAACACAATAGGCTTGATGTTTCAGTCAAAATAATAGAGGGCTGAAATTTAATGAATAAGATAATTAGTGCAAGGCACTATTTGGATTCAATCCAAGAGTTAACTACAAGTTAACTAGTATGACTCAGTAGGATTCAGTATTAAAAGCCATGGAAAACCCTTTCTGGGGATCCTGTCATGTTCACGGATAGCTGAAATACAGGCTGTGTTGGTTACGAAAATGTTTTTTATAAAATTATGCAGAGATCGACCAAAAGCCAATTCGGGAGAAAATACTTTCACTTGAAATGGGGATAGGTTAAATAAGCATCTTAAAATATCAATCTCAGCAGACGTGCAAGAAGTGAAAGAATATATCTGTAGAATATTATTTCATATATCTCCCATAATTCAGTTGTATATCCCTCTGCGATTATGGGATAAAAGTATTTTCATATTTATGATGTGTATCCAGCCTTCTTTTATCAAGAACAGAGGTGTTCACAAGGCAACTTCCGAAAATTCCATGGTACTACATTTTGAATCAACAATCCCCAATGGCTGACACCTTCCAATATCCTAAGATGCCATAAGGCATAGTGACACATGCAAACCCTCTCTCCTCCCACAATAATGATCTCTTTTTGAACTATCCTTAGCTATATTGTTTTTTATGATGGAAACTGTCTCTAAAACAGTCAGAAAAATAGATTATCTTGGCCTAACTCAAACAAAAGTCTCTTAACCTGTTGTATTGCAAGTTATTTAAAATCAGCTACCATTTACCATTCAGTATTTATTGAAAGGTTAAAAATGAGGTGTTAGAATAAAATTAGAAACCAAATTTTGATCAATTAGTAATACTGATTCTGTCTTCAATATCTTAGTACAAAATGATAAAGTTGCTTAATATAAAATAGTGAATTGCAACTTGAACTGGCTCAGTGTTACAACAGATTAGTAATAAGATTGCTTTTTATATTACTGCGATAAAATAGATTGTGTGAGGCCTGTCTCTGGCCACAAAATCTGAATTGTATTCTGAGGCCACTGTTTTTTTTCAATAGAGTTGTTGTAGCTATGCACTCCTACAACTGAGTTAGTTACCAGTTGTTCTTTTTGCTTAGTCATTGAGGAACTAGGCAAGTATCCCCTCATAATCTCTTTATCAAGTATTGGTTAGCCAAAAATATTGTTCTATATTAGTCGTTAGATGGCATTAGGAGTTTTTAGTTTTAACTAACTTCATTAAAAAATATCACTATAGATTTTATTGTGACAGCTGTGAAAATTCATCAAAATTGGTATATTTTTTATTTATTGATTCTAACATTGAAGACAAAGAAAATAAGCAACATTTTTGGCATATTATGCTTTTTTTTTATTTTAAGAAAGGTAAAAATACAATTCAAATGCTAAAATAAGATTTGTGCAGTTTATGTAGAAAGTACTGCGATTGATTAAACATTTCAAAAGTGGTTCGTGAAGTTTCATGCAAGAGATTTATTGCTGAATGATGCTTCGCAGTCAGGTAAACTAGTTAGGATTGATAGCAATCAAATAAAACCCTCGTTAAAATGGACTAATAGAGGGGGGGGGCTCCATTTAAGCTGATTGTCTGAGTTAACTGACGGTAAGGGTTAATAGTGTATACAATATTAGAAAGTATATACACTGTATACTGAACATGATACATCATATAACTATATAAAACATATTTTAGGAAATTATTTAACATATAACAAGGTTAATTAGTTCAGGTCTAATTAATTAAGATCTGACTCCTCTGAAAATCCCTAACCATTATAATTTTATTTACTTCTAAATGTGGAGAAGTAATTGTAGTAATAATTTTGAAGTGGCCCAGTTACTAATCTAGCAGACACTTCCAGAAGCAAACACTCCATCCTCTATAGCTGACATGGTTGGTCACTCTCTTCCAGGGTTGCCAGATGCGTCCGATTTTGGACATTGTGTCCATTTTTAGCTCTGTATGTCAGACTAAAAGTCAAATAAATTGGATATCCAAAATTGTCTGAATTAAGTCCGATTTAAGGCACCAAATAAATTCAAATTGATATTTCCAAAACCAAAAGCTCTGTATACAAATCATCCCATAGAAAACTATAATTTAGGTTCATTAATTATAATTAATAATTTTCGTTTTGTCTCAAAGTAGATAGATAGAAAGGTTGATACATTCAAATTACAAAAACTAGTATTAGTATCACAATAGGCAGAATTTTCCTGGAAGTGCCTTCATTGTTTAAGTCACAAAAAATTGGTGCACCTAATTTTCATTTTAGTTTTTCAATTTCTAAAAGATATATTGTCTATTTGTTTTTAAAAAAAAAAAAAAAAAAAAAAGGTGATTCTGTGAATGAAAGTTTCAAAATTATGACCGAAGAAGAGGGAGATTGACCATTAATAAATCTTGAGTTTGGAGGCATGATTTATACCGTGTGGTTATGTGGAATAATTAATTATGCATAATTTAATCTTAGGTAAAAGAATAAAACAAGAATTTACAAACATTTTTGAATATTTTTAAAGTTTTATTCAATTTTTGAAAATTTTATAAAATATGTTAGCATGAATATTTTTTCTGTTTACATACCAAAAGTGTACATTATAATTTAAGAAATAAAACTAAAAATAATTTATGTTATTTTGTAGTTTTAAATTTTCTGATTTAGAGTATAAATTTGCCCCCTGTGATTTAAAAAAAATTAAACTGATTTTAATTCTTCAGTAAATTATCTTTTTAAACATAACATAGAGAAGTGGCATTTTACTGAGATTTTATAAGGGGGTAGTATTTATATTAAATAAAAACATTTCCTCTAATTTTATTTTTTTAACAAAGAAACCTTTTAATTAATAATTTCACTCACCAATGCAATTAGTACAGAAAGTCTTATTAAATTTCAATAATTAGTTGAATTTCTAAATTTTTTTAAATGCAAGTGTATCAGTTGTTTAAATTATATTTCTCATGGTTTTTCATAGTAAAACTTTTTAACAACTAAAAAAAAAATTTCATACTCAAATATCTAGAGAAAATTAGTGCAATCTGATGTGACTAGAATGAACCCGCATGTTTTACACATTTGAAAATAAATAAACAAGGGAGACTACTCTATAATTAGCATAATAGTTATCTCCCTTGACAAATCAGTCATTATAATATAGATACAGGTGAGCACAAATGTAGACCCAACACTATTAATATTAAGTTGAAAATCACCCAGACTTTTCTTGCATTCTTTAATTTAGCACATTTTAGGGATATCTTAATTCAATACCTCTGGCTACAATGCACCATTTCAGCTACTTAGCTATCACAAACAGATAAACAGAATCAGACTTTTAGTGTTAGATAGATTTAAATGGAATTTTGGTCATGAGTGTCAATCTTGCAAAAAGATTCCTAGTATAATATAAATTCTGCAGTTAACTCACCTTCAATTTGTGTGGACTTTCTTTATACAGAAACAAGGCAGCTGGTGCAATTCGCATTCCTCCCCCATTGCCATAGGAGCCAGTCCCATTAAACTGCTGACTGGCTGGCAGATAGACATCTTCCAAGTGTTTTGAAGACCAATCAGAAAAGATTTTGGTGATGTGTGCACCATAATTCCGTGGAATTTTACTGGCAAAGTATTCTTTGGCAAATCTGTTTAAAAAGATTTACTTGAATTACAGAAATGATCATGTTTTTTTTTGTGAGCTAAGTTCTATTTCCTATAAACATTCTATGCACAGGATTTAGGCTCTAAAATAATATTATTAAAATAGTAGTTTTCCATAAAAACACAGTCTGTCAGAACCTTAGGTAGGGTTCGCTTCAGGGTATAAAGTTTTTTTAAAGGTGGTTTTAGGTCATTCTATACCTCTATAACACATTTCCACCTGCTGACCGTTGGACATTTTTCAGAATAGGGGTCACTTAATATAGACTAGGAAGAATTTCTGAAAATTTCAATCCTATGGCAATCTTGATATTTCATTACCTAGAAATATGTTATAATGAGGGAGGCTTGCAAAAAGACATGTTCTGAATACCTGCAAGCCAAATATGAAGTTAAGTAAAGTTTATTAGCATTGATTAGCGGGTAGAAGTAATAAACATCCGCCGAATAAAAAAGTAATCATATATACTGACACCATCATATACGCTATGCTTCATGCTACTCATAAGATAGATCACCAAACAAACTATGGCTACACTTGCCATCTGGTAACAGTTTTCCACACTTTCCCCATACCTATTCCATGGTGCATTGGAACTTCCACTCACAGCATGAACTGGTAAGAGTTTGAGGCATAGTTCTCCAAGTTTGTCTACTATAGCTCCTATGTCAATGACGGCTCTTTCCAGGCATGTAGGAATTAATGTCATGTGGGCAGTGAGGGATTGGCTGTAGTAGTGATACAGCAGCATAATGTAGATATCAGTGTCATCTGCAACAACTCTGATATGCTTCCCATCGAGTTGCATAGCATGTGCCATTACAATTTCATCTGTCTCCTCATGGATAGTCTTTAGATCCTGTTGTGATATAGCGATGCAACCTGCTGATATCTCAGTGGAGGTAGGGTCCTGGCCAGTCACGGCTAGTTTACTTGGTTATATTCCAGGAAATACTCTACAGTCATTGACTAGAGCTTGGTTGGTTTGACTTGATGCTAGCCATGGGACAACCCATAGGACTGCACAGTCATCCAGAATAGTACAGTCCATCTGGTCAGCATTCCTCACGGACACCACAACCCTTGTTTTCTTCTTTAAATCTGCTTTGTACTTGCAGATCCTCATTTCCCCATGATCATCAAACAGAGCTACTGGGTGAGTGCTCATAGGTAAGAACATTTTTGAAATTCACATTTCTAGAGGTGTCTGTAATCCCATAATGCATGAGAAGATCAGTTCTGTGCCATACACGACTTCCGGGCCAACTGTAACACCCTTTCTTATCATAGCCATGGTCTTAACTCTCTTTTCAATAGTATTCCAGTATACCTAAGGTAATGGAATCTCAAATTCAGTAACCACCTTCCTCGGCAATGCTGAAAGCAGAGGAAGAGAACTATTGGTGACATTAACAAACTGCTCTACATGTACATCAGGATCGAGTGGGTGGATGCACATACAATTTTCTTTCTGATTCTGTCTCTCTTTCTTGTCATTCTACATGTGAGCAACTGCCGCCTCCTTGTGAGTCTTCTGGAATCTGTCAAAATCTCTGTCACCTTTCATCTCAGCCAACTCCACCATTAGTTGACTACACACATGACGGCTAAGAGTGCATGTATCAGGATTTCTTGTTTCTGCCAAATGCCATCATGATGAATATAGGCTGTCAAGCGAAAGCCTACATGTACAGCTTTTCTTTGCCCTGTTCTCCAAATTCTCCATGAGCTTATATATATAAGTGAGAGAGAGAGAGAGAGAGAGAGAGAGAG
>VCCN01006430.1:1884117-1894442 GCA_006491835.1 Architeuthis dux | reverse complement strand
ATAGGAAGGCTATCCGAAAATAGAGCGTTCCTATAAAAACCTTTCGTAAGACGAAATGGTGTAAAGCGAAACAACCAAATACCACTAATTTATATGTGGAACATTTTTATGAGCGTTCCCAGACCACAACAATGGTGGTATGTTAGGCTGAGTCGTCGGGGGTTGAGGTGGTGGGGGGTACACATAGATTGTTTGAAAATAGAGGTGTCTATTTACTTTTGTCATATGTATGTATGTATGTGTGAGTGTGTATGTATGTATGTGTGTGTGTGCGTGTGTATGTATGTATGTATGCGTGCGTGTGTATCTATGCACATTTGTGTGCTTATTTCTAGTTCAAAATGAAAGAGAATATCACACAAAGTTGTTTTTACTGTGAGGTTTTCTGAAATTCACTTTGACATCCGCTGACATCAGGGAATGGCCGGGCTCTTTCAATAATGTGCAAGCAGAGGTACAGCCAAGAAGGAGGGCCAAGCCAATGCCAAGACGAGTTATTTTGTAATTTTATTTTCCCTAGGGGAGCCGAGAAGTAATATTTTTATTTATAATTTTTATTAGATGAAGCATTATCAAACATTAATTTAATTTTTGACTAGAATTTCTTTCATCTTAATTCTAGTTGCTCTTCATCGCAACCTCTCACACCGTTAATCAGTCTCGTCGCCAGGATACAGCAAATAGTCTGGGGGCGTTAGTAGAACTACTCAGTGTTCCTAAAAAAAACGCTGTTTTTATTTTAAAAAATAGCCAAAAATGACCAAAACACACCAAAAAGATACTAAAAATGGTGAAAAACACGCCGAAAAAATAGCCAAAATGTTTAAGCACGCCCGCGCTAACTTAGCGCTTTGAAATGTTATACACACTGCGTTTTATATGTGAATTCTAACACTTCTAACACTCAGCGTAACTGGAGAAAAAATCATAGGAAAAAAGTCCTGGGAAGAAAGTCATACGGTAATATGCGGTAAAAAACATCATTGGGGAAAAAAAATCATAACTTTAGTTTTTGGATAGGAAAAAATCCTTTTAAAAATGTAATAATTACTTTTTTTCTATGACTTTTTTCCTACAATCAAATTAATGTTTAATGTTTTTAAAAAAAAGAATTTCCTCCAAACTGACAAATTTCCGTAAGAAGTAAATGACTTATTGATTGGAAACAAATTAAAATTACTTGAGAAATTCTATTTTCTAATCTTTTAGCCATTTTGGTAATAAAAAAACCAATCTGTTACTTTTAGACGTTAGTTTGCACTGTTTTTCTCCAATAAGCAAGTACAAAATAACCATCTGTGGTGGGATTCGAAGACACGTCACCGGAGATACAGGTGCCTTTAACCAACGTTCTAGACCAGTGGTTCCCAACCGGGGGGGGGGGTAATTTTGGTAGTCCGGGGTGAGGGATAAGGGTCCAGTCTAGAGATAGGGTTTTCTGCACTTCTATCTATCAAGTTTTTGGCTCGAAATAAGCTCCATGTTGAGAATGATTTAAGATGTGCCCCCTCACCAATAGACCCAGAAATCGAAGAACTAGTAGCAAAAAACAAGAACAGAGATCACATTGATGTGTATATCAGTTACGATAGCAGAATTCTTATTCTTTTAGTAATAAATTGGAATTTCAAATGATGTGTTCTTATTATTTTCGCTTGCTTTCTTTGTGTAACAAATACACAGCAGCAGCTGTACAATTATAAAATTAAACTAATTCTTAGTATGAAGTTGTCTAATGATATGTGAAATAAAGTTATTATTTGAAATTATTCTTTGTTGCAACTTAATAAATGGATGGGGTGAATACTAGTAATCTTATTGACAAAAGTGGGGAATGACTTGAAAAGGTTGGGAACCACTATTCTAGACCGCTCGGCTACGCTACCACTAAAGCCAGGGCGACTAAATATATTTGATTTATATACACTGTTTTAGAAAATTTAACTTTCTATATAGACTAGAAATAATGGGATTATTTATTTAAAAGGTAAACAGAATGTATTTCTGTATGGACTTATGGAAATCTGTTTGTCTTTCTTTTTTTTTGGAGAAAACTTTTGTCTTTTTCTTAAAATCGGGTGCGAAGATTTAAAAAGAAAACAGCGCCTAAAAAGTACCCTTCACTACATGGAAACCGTATTAAAAATATATACATACTTTTACTTACATTTCGAAGAACACTACGTATCACGTAGTATTTATAGATTCAGATGAATATTTTAGATTGAATATAAATTTCTCTACCAACAAACAACTCTTTTTTTTCTTCAATTACGTTTTTAAATAGGGTGTCAAACATTTTAAAAAATCAGCGCCCGAAAAATCGAAACCGTATTAAAAATACTTTACTTACATTTTTTTTAAAAGCTTAAAAAGAAAGTGAAATACAGTATTTCTAGAGTCAGCGGAACATAGGAATTTTACGATTAATTTGTAGATGGTATTAATACGTATTGTTAAACTAGGTTGGGGATTAATTGTTCGGTGACGAATTGTTGCGGGTGAATTGTATATGGGGATGAATTGTTGGTGGTGAATTGTTTGGGGTGAATTGTTGGGGATGAATTTTCCGTAACTCCTTGACAACATCAAAGGCGTGGTGCACTTAAGAACAGGTCATGGCCAAGTGAATGATAAAAGGTGAAGCAGTTTCAAGTGCTGGAGATGTGTCGTAAAAATGTTTAAAACACTTCATTCAGTCGTGAGTGGCCGTTGTCCTGTCAATAATCAAAGGCGTGTCTCCATTTTCGGCCGACTCGTTCAAAACCATGAACAATTTGGACATAGTAGCTAATATGTCTTTATGATCGCTAACTCAGCAGAGTGGCGCAGTGGAATCGTGCTGGGACCATAACCCAGCGGTCCGTAGATCGAAACTACGCTATGCTAACATTTTTTCCCTTCTTATTTTATGCCGTTAATGTTTAAATCACTTTCAGTCGTGAGTGGCTGTTGTCCTGTCAAGTAACACAAATAAAACATATTGCAATTATTATAATATCTTCTTTGAAGTTTCAAATTGCTGTTTTAATTGCAAGAAAATAGTATGAATTAGTTGTAAAAATAACAGGTTTTAGACTGTTTTGAATTCAATATTTTGTCATGTCAAATTTTGTCATCCCAAATTACTTCGATTACGCCATGATATGCATGTTGACAGAAAGATTTAAACTCCGTAATTATAAATCTCCCAAAAATAAAGTAGCATTTATTTAATTAGGATTCAATGAAAATCAGTCAATTTAATAATTACGTAATTGGATTTGGAAAGAAACATGTCGTATTTTTTACTCGGAATATAGAGAAAAATACATTTGCTTACAGCGGGTGTCTGTTACCTGTCAAATCAGTTCAATTGTTAAGTGAATATTGAGTCACTTTTCCCTACCCATAAATGATGAAGGCCCGCTTCAACTTACGAGCTTTTATGGGACAGCCAAATATAGATGACCAAAAAAGACAAAACTTTATATCCAAAATGTTTAAGTATATTCCCAGTATCAAAACACCGCCATATGACGGACAACATTCTAGTCACTAATAATGACAGTCTTCCCTTGAAAAGCTTTGATAGTAGAATCTCTGAAGAAGAAAGTTTTAACTACTTATTTCAATCCGGGAGTGGCCTTGTCCTGTTAATAATTAAGTAAGACGGGTTTCAAGTTTCGGCCGACGATTCGCTTAAAATCTTATCAGTTATTTATCCTTAAAGTAGTCAGTCAGCAGAGTGGCGCAGTGGAAGCGTGCTGGGCCCATAACCCAGAGGTCCGTAGATCGAAACTACGCTCTGCTAACATTTTTTTCTTTTTTTACTTCTTATATCATGCCGTTAATGTTTAAATCACTTTCAGTCGTGAGTGGCCGTTGTCCTGTCAATAATCAATATTTATCCTTTAAGTCCTCAGTCAGCAGAGTGGCGCAGTGGAAGCGTGCTGGGATCGTGACCGTAGGTCGAAACTACGCTCTACTAACATATTTTTTACTTCTTATTTTAGGCCGTTAATGTTTAAATCACTTTCAGACGTGAGTAGCCGTTGTAATGTCAATAATCAAGTAAGGCGTCTCTCAATTTTCGGCCGACTCGTTCAAAACCATGAACAATTTAGACATAGTAGCTAATATGTATTTATGATAGCCAGACAGCAGAGTGGCGCAGTGGAAGCGTGCTGGGCCCATAACCCAGAGGTCCATAGAGCGAAACTACGCTCTGCTAACATTTCTTTTTACTTCTTATTTTATGCCGTTAATGTTTAAATCACTTTCAGACGTGAGTGGCCGTTGTAATGTCAATAATCAAGTAAGGCGTCTCTCAATTTTCCGTAGACTCGTTCAAAACCATGAACAATTTGGACACTAATATTTGTTTATGAACTACTGTCAGCAGAGTGGCGCAGTGGAAGCGTGATGGGCCCATAACCCGGAGGTCCGTATATCGAAACTACGCTCTGCTAATGTTTTTTTTTTTGCTAGGAAATATTTTTTATTTTTACTTCTCATACATATATCATTGGGCACCAGTAAACAGCGCGGACCGGATTATTTTTTATTGTATTATTATTGACTATTGCTTTAAAACAATCATATTATTAACTAGCTGGGGTACCCGGCGTTGCCCGAGAAAAAAATCTAAATCTAACAACACTTGCCCACCCCCGCTCACCGGTTGGGCCAGCATATACGCCCGGACAGACTAGTGCAGGCCAGCGTGTAACCCCGGGAAGACCCACATACCACCTTCTAAGACCTTAAAGATTATTTTCCCCCCAAATTGAGGGTTCATTTGATCACTTTTGGTATTAGTAGCTCGCACGCCAAAGCGGACTATCGGATTGAAATTGTTTTATTGTTGCGTTTGGATTTGGATCATGGTTTAAGTTAGGGTTAGGTTTTTTGCTCTAAGAAAAACATGTTTTATTGTCAGGTTAGGCTTAGAAAATACTTCCAAACTGGCATAAGCACTGAGAGAAATAGAAATTCACATCCGCGGTTACCTATGACGAATAGAAAGTAAGGGTGCTGTTTAGCATTATAGCTACATTGTAAATAGAACCCCCTCTTATAAAACCTTTACATATTTCTGTTCTCAAAACTGACAAATTTACGGAAGCTTTGATGGTCTACTAAATCGAAAGCTCATGAAATTAAAAGAAAAAAAGTAAAATTTTCTCAATCGGGTCTTGAACTCAGACCGCCGATTGTATTTACCTCGTTTCTAAACACTGGTGTATTGTTGCTCTCACTGATTACTTTAGCGAGAATGTTCCCCCCATGTTACGGCAAATGCAGACCCCATAGAATTTTTTGTTGTAAAGTTCGCCCTTAAAATGTGTGCTGTATGTAAATTGTAACCTGATTTCGGATATGACTTTCTTTTTCCTCTTTGATGCGTAGTTCTCGACTTTTCAGAGCACAGACACATGCACGTACTTTAGTACTTTATATAATATAGGTACTGTTAGCACTGAAAGAAAGATAAATTTAAAAGAAAGTTAAACTTTATCCGTCTCGGTCCGCCAATTACATTTTCCGTGTCGCTAACACGTCGTCTATTTTGCCACATTGATATGGATGTCACGGATTAGTGTCCAAAAAGAAATTTTACAAAAGCATAACAGTTTTTAACAGACTTTCTTTTTTTCGGAGAGCGCGAACGCAAACCCCAAAGAAATCGATTTCTTTGTTGCAAATTCGACCTAAAGATATGTGCTATGGGTAACTTGAGACCTGCTGATTTCCAAAGTTTTATGGATCTAACTCTAGTAGTTGTTGAGAAAATCCTAGATGAAAAAAACAATTAGAGAACGCTACGTAGACCCCTTTATACTTTAAGATTTTTAACATTTGAATTGGCAAAGAATAGTAAAAAAAATAAATCAAAGACATTTATGATAGAACCAATAAATAGACAAAACAAAAAAGAAGACGGAAGACATCTTACTTATATTAGATAACAATAACCGGCTGATGACATTAAGCAAAGGATATGAACATTGGAACAATTTACATTCATTGTTATAAATTCATTGTTATAAACAATTTTACATTATAACAATATTTGAGTATAGTGTTATGATATCTAAAGGTTATCCTGGGGTCAGACACCTATGCAGAAATGTAAGTGACCCCGATCACCTTAGGAGATGGGTATATTGCGTCAGTGTTCAAAACAGGAGGCGGACAGAAATCTCGACACTCAAAGAAGAGACAGACATCAGCGCAGCCGGAAGGCCCAAGACCGCTGTCCCAAGCAGCCAGGAGGCAGACCGCCTAGGGCTGGGGAAAACATAAGACCAAGTTCCCCTGTTGGGAACGGTCTCTCGGCACCCATTATCTCTCTCCCAACTCTTCACTCTCCGGCCGACAAAGATGTATATTGTGTAATAAAAATATGTCCAGATATTCTTATAAGCAAGTCTTCGAGTTTCCTTTATAATGAAGTCCAGGACATTCACCCCACTATACAACAACAGTAATCATTTTTAATTAATTTTAAATATATGTTTGTTTTCAAGGTTCATTTATGATTACTTGGATTTTTATTTATAAAATTTCTTATCTAAATATTTTTAAAAAAATGTTGAAGATGTTGAAAATGGCCTAAACAGTCGTGACATGTACATCAGAAGACATACACCAATACACAAGATAGAACTACGTTCATAAAAACGTTAATTTTAACATTTTAGTTTTGGATTTTTTATATTTATAACGTCTAGAACACTGAAATTGAAAATAATTTTCAATATATTCATTTTCATAGTTTATTGTAAAAAGAAAATGAATTGTGATTTTCCCGAACATTGCGGAACTCATGGATCCGCGCCTGGTTATACTTCTAAAATCGTAAATATTCTGCTTGGTAGAAAATCAAGATTAGTTTCCAGTTTACAAGGTTGAAATTGGCCTGAAGAAAGTTCACTTTCAACTTCTAAAAGTAAGAGACAGTCATTAATCACTTCATGAAATTAACTCATTTCTCGTTCGTTTGATATGAGGTCAGTTATGAGATCACAATGAATTTCATTTCCGTCAACCAAAACTGTCACCAAAACTGTCAACATAGGTTTCTTCAGTTTTTAAGTTGGTCCGTATGGTTGTGTTGCTATCTATGTATGTATCTCGCGTACAGACCGCACCAATGCAGCTAGAGGGCTGAAGATTTAAACATTTACTCCTTATTTTTTGCTGAAAAATTCCGCCCCCAAACGTTTTTAGTGGAGGGTTCAATTTGCAATGTAAGTTTATGCTGGTACCTTAGTTTGTGTCCGGCAGCATTCACGCTTGTTGAAAATTCAGGCTTTTCTTAGTGACCCCTGACAAACAAAGGCAAGAGAAGTAACTTATTCATCGATCACCCTTTTTGCCAATTTTTTAATTGATCGCCCCCAACACGCCATGCTACCAAAAGACGTTGGTCACGTAACGGTTTCTATTGAGTGACTAACCAGTCCTGTTTTACTCTTTTCAATTGTTCAAATGACGCCTTTTTTGTGAACAAACAGATATCTCTCTCTCTCTTTGTTCATGGTGTCTTCACTTAATTATGAGACGAGAGAATGAAGCTATCTCGGCGAAGCACCTTTGTTTCTGGTGACAGATTTTCCAGACCGCCAACCCCAAATGATCTACGACCGTTTTGGCGGTTTTAACGATCGACCAATTAAGGCGGCCGCTTCTTAACTCGAAAAGTTTACTGCCTTCTCGCCGATGGCCTGTCAGCTCGGCTGCTTGGGAGACGCTGTTTACAGATAAGGTTAATTGGGGACAAAAATGGCCGCACTTAATGTAATGATAGCAATTTGCGTTGCAAGATGGCTGCTTCGATTTGGACCGGCCAGTTGCGCTATGAGCGAAACACGAGTTCAGAACGAGGCAGTGGAGCTATTCATTTCTATGGGGTCCGGGGGTGGCCCTTTTTAGGGACGCAAAGAGATTAAATAGAAAAACAGCGAAAAGGATTTAGTTCGCGTAAAATCATTAATTTGGTTGTATACTCTTCATCATTTTACTCTTTCACTAATTGGGCGTTTCTTGTTTTTCTTTGTCTTCTTTATTCTTTTTCTTTCTTTTCATTATTTTCTTCTGTTTCATTTTATATTAATCACGGATAATATTATCAAGCGGTTATTGTTAATTTTTACTCAGTCCCAAACACTTTATTTAAAATGAATTAAAAATTATTAAAAATTACTCAGTCCCAAACACTTTATTTAAAATGAATTACAAATTATTAAAAATTATCCGCTTGCTATAATCAAATATTTTTATAACGTAACATTGTTTCTTCATCATCATCATCATCATCATCATCATCATCATCATCATCATCATCATCATCATCATCATCATCATCATCATCAGCAGCAGCAGCAGCAGAAGCAGCAGCAGCAGCAGCAGCCGTTATAAGTTCACTGCTGGACAAAGGCCTTTCCCAACTCCTTCCATAATGACCTATCTTGTGCTATCCTCTGCCACGTCTTACCGGCAAACCTTTCTATCTCGTCCCTCCATCTTGTGTCTGGTTCTTTCCTACTGTCCCTTGGGAACCAGTCGGTTAATCTTTTCCCCCATCTATTGTCATCTCTTCTTGCTAGGTGACCAGCCTATCTACATTTTTTCTGTTTAATTAGTTATATAATATCCTTCACTCTAGTCCTCGCTCTGATCCATGTTGATCTTTTTCTATCTCTTAGAGTTATCCCTAGCATTGCTCTTTCCATGGCTCTCTGCGCTATTCTGAGTTGGTTTTCAGCTCGTTTGGTTTATTTCCATGTTTCTCCTCTATAACTCATGGCTGGTATTATGCAGCCGTTGTATACTTTACGCTTTAGGCACATTGGCTAGATGCTCTTGAGAATGTCTCTATTCATGCCAAATGCTTTCCAACCTATCATTATGCGTCGTTTTATTTCGCAGTCATGGTCTTTCTCAAGCTTTATTACCTGTCCTCCTAAAACAATGTTTTTAATAATAACATTCAATTTATAGCAACGAATGTAAATTGTTCCAATTTTGATATCCTTTTCTTAATGTTATCAGCCGGTTATTGTGATCTAAATGAGCCTATCCTAAACTGATCACAATAAGCGGCTTTCTTCTTTTCCATTTTCCTTCTTCTTTTTCTTCCTCTTCTTTTTCTTTTCCTCGTTTTCCTCTTTTTATCTTCAGCTTTTTACTTCGGTTTCTTATTTCTTTTTCTTTGTCTTTCTTCTTATTCATCTTCTTCTTCTTCTTCATTTTACTCTTCTCCTTTTTCATAATCTTCTTCCTCATCTTCTTGTTTTTCTTCTGCTTTCGCTTCTTCTTGTTTTTCTTCTACTCCCCCCTCATCATTCCCTTCTTCTTCTTCTTCTTCTTCTTCTTCTTCTTCTTCTTCTTCTTCTTCTTCTTCTTCTTCTTCTTCTTCTTCTTCTTCTTCTCTTTCTTCTTCTGAAATTAAAATAAATAAATCTTTTCGGAAAAATTCTGTGGGTCTTGAAGGTTGTCATGTGTTAAGACGAAAAGATTTAAAACTCGGAAGATGCTCAGAAAACAGTATAAATAACAAATTTCGGGAAAATTCTGAGGGCCTTCCAGAGGGGCAGATTGGGATCCTAAAATGGCCCAGGCAAACACCTAAAATCGGACCATTAATGTAGGCATTCTCGAATTAAAGTAAATAGAAACCCTGGGCTAGCAAATGCTTTTAAAAAAGGCCAGATTAGTCAAATGTTGTCATTAAATGGCAACTCTGTGAAGTAAACACCCGGGGGGTACGGGGGCGCTGTGAGCCCCCCGCCCCCCGGGTGTTTTGATTTTTGGCCCTTGTAAACGCTTGGGAATAGCATTTACAGGACTACATTTTGATACAAGACATACACAACACATCATTGCATCCTTATTTTAACTAATAAATTATATTGCATTTCGAATGCTATTTTTAGTTGAAATTTCTGATGAAATGATTATTTATTTTTGCTACGTTTTAACAAGTTGTAGCAAGCAGGGACAAACCCACTCTGACTCGACAAGCCAAAGAGATGTGACTTGAATTGGGGATTGACTAGTTAGTTGTTAAATAAAATAAATTATGCTTAACTTCTGATGCAAGATTTATCAAATTAAAAGGACGTAAATCCGACTTTTAATTTTCTTTTTGTTATACAATTTAAGTCTTATTATTGGTCACAAATGTTGAATTATATTATAACAATACAATACTATTTTTTCGCTTACCTATATTCGAGAAATTTCGCTTTTTTCAACTATGTTGGCTGAATAATTTCAGTTTTTTCGTAGCCTTTTTTTTTCAACGGGATTTTTGTCTAAGCAAGCTTGTTCGACTT
>VCCN01006430.1:1849930-1863019 GCA_006491835.1 Architeuthis dux | reverse complement strand
GATTATAACAATTACTACAACGCTACACGTATCAGACGAGATTTAAACACGTTCAATTGATAACTAATCTATCAACAGTTAATTTAAATACAGTTAAAAATTATAAAAGTTATATTAAACACATTTATATTAATATATGAGTTATTTTCAAGAATCTGTTAATTTGATGTATGGAAAACCCCAGAGTATAAAATATTTTCAAAATATAAACCCAGAAACCTCAGATGCAGGGCAGGCTCTAGGTAGTGGTAACACGGGCAGTCGCCCAGGGCGCCAAGTGGTAGGGTCGCCTGCCATGTCTCTGAGATAGTAGGACTTTTCAAATAGATATGGAAAAATGAATAAATTAATCAAAATAAAAACAGTTAAAACGAGAACATTTTCTGATGCGAAGCCAGATTTTTCAGGAACATCAGATAGTTAAATACTTTCTACGGCAGCTTGCCCGGTGCACCAGAAACTCTAGGGCCGGCCCTGTTCACACAACTTAGAAAACAACCTTGATGAATATAGAACCTGCTAAATTAAAGTAGATTGCAAACACCTAAACATTGTATTTTTGTTCGTCTTAATTTCAGTTGCTTTTTAATTTCTGATCCGTGTTGCTCACTGACGACTGTAAAAAACAACTGAAATTATTATGAAAAAGATACTTCTTCTTCTTCTCCTTCTCCTTCTCCTTCTTCTTCTTCTTCCTCCTCCTCTTCTTCTTCTTCTTCTTCTTCTTCTTCTTCTTAGTAGTAGTAGTAGTAGTAGTAGTAGTGCCCATAATTACTCGAGCGCTTAACTCATAAAAAAAAGAATACCGAGGAGAGTGCTGGTATATTGTGGAGGCTTGTTGTCACTTGATCTCCAGCGAAAGAAACCAGATACTACTGGTATGAACATTTATATAATAATAAAAACAGATTACTCAGGAGAATGCTTGAATATTGGGGAATCTTCCTTTCACTTGATCTCCAGCGAGAGGTACCAGATACGACTGGTGTGGAAATCTCTTTAAAAAACAAGAACAAGACTGGCTGCTGTATGGTCAAACCCCACTCCAACTTCTATTCCGAAAAAAGATGTTGTATTGTATATATAATAAATAAACAAATTATGAAAATATAAAATATTTTTTGTATAAATGTATTTATTTATTAGAATGAAATAAGCCCGTGCGTATCTGTATGATGTAGTTTCGTTAATATCTAAGACTTGTCAATTTAGCTCAGTCAGTAAGACAGTCACCTGGCAATCAATTGGTCGTGAATTCAAATCATGGTAGGGGGATGTGAATTTCACATATCGGTTTACACCCCTAATTTTAGTGAGAATTGTTCTTGTTGTTGTGGTTCTTGTTGTTCTTGTTATGGTAGGAAAACAAAGACTTTGTGCTGGAGTTTGATAATAATGAAGATTACAATAGTACTTATTTTTGTAGCATTTATATTTATATATTCAATTTGTTTTTTGTTTGTTTTTATAAACCAGTGACCCACACTTCATTGTATGACGGCACACTAAGAAATATCTTTGACTTACTCGGCACACCAACTGTAAAAATGAAATGAATTAGACAGAAACATTTCTGTAATCAATGAACGAAACTTTCATATCAGCATCAACTGATATAGGCACTCATCACCCCTTTTTCCTTTCACCTGTCACTAAAGATCTAGTAATAAAACCACTAGATTAGCAACTGTGTGGTGGAAGCGGGACAACATAATACCCGTACTGGACACGTTCATGGCTCGAAATACATGTTTGCATATATAGAAAACTTCATGCGTCACACTTGGGAGATAATTGTGGCACACTGTCATGCCGCAGCACACAGTTTGAGAACCATTTCTATAACTCCTTATTTTCTGTCAGCATTTTTCTTCCTTTCTCAGAACTCGGGAGCCATCAATACATTCCTTCAATTTCGTCAGGGGCAAATACAAACAGGTCTGGTTAGTCACCCAAGAGAAACCGTCATGTGACCAACGTCTTTTGGCAGCATACCGTGAAGGGTGATCAATTAAAAAAATGGAAAAGGGGGTGGTCAATGAATAAGTTACTTCTCTCGACTTTAGTTGGGCAATGATCACAAAAAGTCCGAATTTTCAACAAAAAAAAAGTGAATGATGCCGGACGCGTACTAACGGACCAATTTAGTATAAACTTACATTACAAATTGAACCCCCCACTAAAAACCTATTATGGGAGAGCCTTTTCAAAAAGAAAATCCGGAATTGCTTGCATAAAAAAGAAAGAAAAACAGTAAAATCTTGCAAAAGAAAAAGAAGCAAAACGACAAAAAAACCGGTACGAAACGCTTGATTGTTTACATTGGTTACAATGGTTACGTATGGGTACGCTGAATGGTCCAGTCCACATGATAGATATCAAACACTGGCCAATTTAGCTCGGGCAGTAAGAGGACCGGCAACCGATCACATGGTCGTGAGTTCAAATCACGGTATGGGGATTTTACATATCGGTTTACACCCCTAATTTCTGTGAGGATTGTTCTTGTTCTTGTTACGGTAAGAAAACAAAGTCAACTCCTGACTTGTCCTGATTTGTCCTGGAGTTTGACAATATACGTTTGTATAATCGGGAGTTTCAAGGTACATGCCTTTAGATGAGAAACAGGAATTGACTGGGGTAGTTGATTTCAGATTTCTAACACCCGCCCGTAAGTATTCATAGACATGGATTGCTTGGTGTTAATTACTTTCTTTCTTTAATTAGCCAATAATCACGAGAGGCAAATCGGGGTGGCCAGAAAGAGTATCACAGCCGAGTTAATAATTATCGACCCTAAACTTTCCCTTGACTCAGGTCGATGAATCTCTTACATGAAGATGATTGGTTAGATTGTTGCCAAGCCCTTAAGAAAAGGAGGCGCGTGTGGCGTGACGGATAATGGTGCAGCGAGCCAAGTTCAAATCCGACTGAGGCTGTTTATGTTCACTTCATACCAATACCATTGGGAAAGGCACGAATCCACCCTCCCCCCCCCCAAGATATGGGTAAAATAGCAGAGCAGACTGGTCTCTCTAGCCTTCGGAGGTAACCAGTCTAGGAGAAGGACAACTCTGAATTCAAAACCAAACGGGATCGTAACTGACCACTAAAATTCAATGCTCTAATTGTCAATTGCTCCCATGCGCAATCAGACCAAAGAACCTTTCATGAAGCTTGGAGAGTGTGGGTTACGCATACAACGGCCGTATAGACGGAATGCGCACACGACGACATTAAGAAAATGTCTTACAAGCGTATTCGAGGCCAGTGCCATTTAAGAATTGCTCAAAAACTCAACCATAAAAGAAAATGATTTGAAAATGATTATTATATTAAATTCTTAAAAGTTTATTCGGATAATTCGTTTCCCTTTTCAATGTTATTGTAACTTCTAATATGAATAATATCAAATTGAAGAATGTCTTATAGGCCTTCATTTGAAAATCCGGCCGCATAGCACCTGGACGATTCCTTTTGTTTCAGGGATCAATGCAACCAACGAAACTGTCTTTCTAGATCAGTGGTTCCCAACCAGGGGGATTCCCTCCAAGGGGGGAATAAGGCTATTAGTTAAAAATAAAAGTCCAGTCTAGAGATAGGGTTTTTTGCACTTCTATCTATCAAATCGAAAGCTCGAAATAATCTCCAAGTTGAGAATGATTTAAAATGTTCTCTCACAAATCGAAGAACTAGTAGCAAAAAACAAGAGCTGAGATCACATTGATGTGTATATCAGTTACGATAGCAGAATTCTTTTTTTGTAACAAATTATAATTTCAAATGGTGTGTTCTAATTATTTTCGCTTGCTTTCTTTGAGTAACGAATACACAGCAGCAGCTGTACAATTATAAAATTAAACTAATTCTTATTATAAAGCTGGCTAATTATACGTAAAATAAAGTTATTATTTGAAATTATTCTTTGTTGCAACTTAATAAATGGAAGGGAGGATACTAGTAATCTTATTGACAAAAGTGGGGAATGACTCGAAAAGGTTGGGAACCACTTTTCTAGATCATTGATTCGGAAAAAAAGTTTAAACAATTCTTTTTTAATTCCCTGTTATTTCATATCCAAATTCTACTCACCTTGTCGACACGTGGAATGGAGAAAGACGAACCTACAAATGAAACGAAACTATTTCGACAAAGGATTTATATAGCGCAGTATAACCTCCACAAAAAAAACCCGAAGACAACAGAACCCATGTAAAACCATGAAGATAACAGAACCCATGTAAAACCATGAAGATAACAGAACCTGTGTAAATCACTAATACCTGCCTTGCAGAGGCGTAGCTAGCGATTTGGGGCCCCGGGGATTTTGGCTCCAACATTTAGTGAAATTTGATAAAAAAGGAAAATGTTCAATGAATAGACATGCACTATCACTTAATTGGTAAAAAAACAACCCCAAAGGCTGAATAATTATTTATGCAATTCACGTATGTATAATATATTATTCTTGTTAATTGTATAATGTCATTAGAAACGCAGTAATTGAACTAATATTTATATACTGTCATTGGGGGCAGAGAGAGAGGGGGGAGAAAAGCGATAAACAAGATAAAAGAGGGTGAAATTGGGCGGAAAATGAGAAGAAAATAGAAAGGGAGAGAGGGGAAAAGAACGGAAAGAAGAAAGAAAAGGAAACAAGAAGAAGAAGAAGAAGAAGAAGAGGAAGAAGAAGAAGAAGAAGAAGAAGAAGAAGAAGAAGAAGAAGAAGAAGAAGAAGAAGAAGAAGAAGAAGAAGAAGAAGAGGGGTCGCAGCTGTGTAGCTCAATAAGTGTCTCAATTGCAATTAGGTAGAGTAGAGTAATCTCCCCTGCCGTTGTCACCCGTCAACGCTAATTGTTTATAACTGGCCGTAATTGCCAACTCCTTCAGTCACTAAATTCGTCTTGTAATCCGTTTATTTGGTCAGTTCGAAAAATTGCCTTCGCCAACGTTTTGATTACATGCTGCGTTGCACCCCCTCCTCCACCGCCTGCTCAGTACAACTGATACTATTCCCATCGAGGCTGACACGCCCCTCATCTTGCAGGTTTGACGGAAAACCAGTAGGCGTGGCTTTGAGAAAAAAACACGCCTACAGCCAGTTTTCTTTTAAAACGATTTCTCCTCCCACTTTCGCTGTAGCGATACTTTTGTTTCTTTCACGTTTTTCGCCATTCGGTTTTGATGGACAGCACGAATGACCACGGCCTCCAAGAGGGATTTTATGAGGCAGTGCAAAGCCGTTTAAGACCCCCACACACTCACACAAACACCCTCGTCCTTTAGCCATCCTGTTTGCATCTGTTATAACCTTTTTAGCACTCCATACTATATTCACTCGCCGGTAAACGATAGAGTCAACGTATTTTATTTATGCCAATGGGCATATCGTATAGACTTATAAAGTTTTGATACACAGCTCTACCCAAGAAACTTCCAGGCCTCCATAGGCCCTCCCTAGGGCTCCGGTGCGATGCACCGGCTGCCCCCATCTCATAGGCCCTGCGATGGTCATCTCGCTATTGCCATGCCACTCCTCCTCCTCCTCCTCCTATCATCATCATCGTCGTTGTCCTTAACATCCGAAAATTTAACCCTTTAAATCAGCAAGAGCCGTAGAACCCAATAGTAAATTACTATTACCGTAAATCGACTTTTTAAGCATAAATAATGTTCCCTAATGGGTCATATTAGTCTGTTTAGACCAGTGGTTCCCGACCTTTTTCAATAAGATTATTAGCATCCCCCCACCCCACCTTCCATTTCGAGCCTTCGAATTGATAGATAGAAGTGCAGAAAACCCTATCTCTTTTATTTTTACCATATTCCCCCTTTGGACTAACACCCCTCGGTTGAGAACCACTGGTTTAGACCCTATGAACTTGACGGTCTGATGCTACCTTATTTTGGAGAGTCGACTTATCCGGTGAATATTGGACTAAATTTGAATTAACACCTTAGTTTTTGGGTCGACTTATACGCCCACACATACGGTAACCCCTGATGAGTTATTTCCCTTAACCCTTTACCAGCTAAACTTTGTTTTCACCCAACATTTCATTTTAGAGCATATTTTTTGTTTTATAAATTAGGAGTATGTACTATAGGAATAATGATATTGTATTTCTTTCTTTATTTTGCTTAAAAAACATACATTCTTGATTAAAACGAGATAACTTGTGCACCAAAAGTATTTACTGTATTTACTGCCTTCAATTCCTATCTGTCATTATCTTCCTCATGAGGACTTCTTTCGTTTTCAAATTAAAATATACGGAAGGGGGCTCCACAAACATCCAAACATTATTTATCTAAACCAGTGGTTCTCAACCTTTATTGTATAACGGCACACTAAGAAATATATTTGACTTACGTGACACACCAAATCTTTACTCCAGTAAAATATGAATAACTATACATTCAGCGCCGACTCGTCAATTAGGCGAAACTAGTCGGTCGTCTAGGGCGCAAAGGTCCTAGGGGCGCACTCCAAACTGAAAAGAGAAAAGTCCTTAGAATACAACCGGGTCGCAAATTTTATGTTTCGCCTAGGGTATATAAAACCCTTGCACAAATTTTAAGTCTCACCTAGGGCGCATGCAACCCTTGCGTCGGCCCCGTATGCGTTGGTATAGGCCATAATTAGAGTATATAACTTTATATATATTATATGTAACTCCTTTGGAAATAATGTGTAAATTGCATTGCTGTATTAGAAAAAACACATAGCTGATTATTGTTTGCTTATTTGGAAAGAATTATGCGGCACACTGGCGTGACAGTTGCGGCACACTATTGGGTCACGGCACATAGTTTGAGAACCATTGATCTAACCCTATAGACCACATCCACATGTCATATTATGTTCGCTAGAAACGGTAAACGGTCAGTCAACCTATTTTGCTAATGAACATCTCGTATCGACTTAAAAGTTTCGATTCACAGCTCTACCCAATAAATTAGCTGGCCCTTCTTAGGCCCCCGGCATCCGCGGCGACCCCGCTCTCGGGGGCCTTGTTTCCGGCTGACCCAATCCTCTGTCTGCTTTCTCCGACATTTCAGTTTTTTTTCGGTTGAATTGAATCAAATATTGCGCATTCATCGGTACATGAAAAATAGAACAATTTGGTTCAATTAAGTTTAAGAAAAAAACTACCACCCGGCCTTGGCACCGCGTAGCCGTCTCCCAGACTGTACCTCCCCACATTGCTCTTAAAGCGAATTGAAAAGGCATTCACGGAGATGCCACGGCCGTTTTTTAAGTAACCACAATAAAAAAAAGAAGCTTTGCGTCACATTCTTTATCGGACGTGAATATAGATTTTTATAACGCTTTGAGTGTGTAGACTGCAGGTGGATAAAACACAATCTTTAGCTAACTAATCTCCACATTCGAATTCATCCACTTCGCCCGTTAAAAGGGTGCATGTTTGGAAGGGGTCATACTGTAGGATGTGTTGAGAAGCCTACCATAATTGTCATGTAAAATAATTTTTTGCCTGTCGTACGAAACTACGGTATACTATGTATTTCGGTTACTTCTCTTCAATGTTGCCAATTTAGATTTAGATAATTCTAAAGAGCGGGAGTCAAGGGAGATAATCCATAGAAACTGAAGAAAGAACTATAATCTTTAATTTTTTATTTATTTTTATTAGATTTCTCGAGAACCGCTGAAAAAACGCCTTCAAATTCGACACTGCACTCCTTGTGTGATGACTAATATATCTGTCGAATGTCAACTTCGTACAATGTACAGTTGTCGAGTAATCGTGGTGCATATACACACAGACATTGGACATTTCGATACTTTTTTAAAATTCTCTTTATGTTTGTTAATTTGCCAAAATTAATTTCCAGTCTGTGAATAGCAACTCTTTGATTTCTTCTCACCTAAGATGATTGGCTGTCTATTTTCTATCTATGGGAAAAGTTGAATGAAAACAAAAGATATCAGTGGACGCAGTTTGTTCAGTGATATCTTGTTTTTTCATCCAGAACTAAAGATATGACCTCCACCACAATATGCAATGTCTTTATTGGCTGTGTAGCAGCAGTTTCTGATAACATCTAAACCAGCAGTTCTGAACCTTCTTTACCTAATTTACCCTTTCGACAAATTCATTCATCCAGATTTATCCCTTCGATAAAATCGTTTAAGGCTTAACACGGTTGAACAAACAAACAAACAAACATTACCTCTTGCTACGACCCTGGCCCCAGGGGGTAAAATTCTCGGTTGTAAGGGGTAAATTTTGACACGAACAAACTAGCAACTACACATTCTGATAATTAAAATTCTATTTCTATTAATTCGAACAATTAAATCGAATCTAGACTATAATTAAACGATAACATGTGTTATAAAACATAAAGTGTTTCATTGAGAAATACTTTATGTTTTATAACACATGTTAAGAGGTAATGAGCCCCCCCCCACCCTCCAAAAAAAACGAAAAAAAACTACTAGCCCCATACAAACAACCGAGTTTACATTTTTTCCGTACACAGTACAGCGGCGCTAATTTTTATGCCCGACACTGCCTGACACACGTTTTTTGTATTATACCTGACGCTGGCTGACACTTCTGGATATTGTCTGACACACGTTGATGCTGCCTGACATTTCCTGACATTGCCCGACACACGTTTTTTAAAACCTGGCACTACCTGACGCACGTTATTCGAAAAATCTATATTCGACACTTCCTGATATTGCCTGACACACGTTAACGAAATATTCCGATGAACAAATCTACACCCGACACTTTCCTGACACACGTCAATGAAATATTTCCATAAAAAAATCTATATCCGATACTTTCCTGACACATATTGAAACATTTCGTTAACGTGTGTCAGGAAAGTGTCAGGTATAGCTTTTTTGATCAAAATATTTTGTCAGTACACGTTAACGAAATAGTTTGATAATAAATCTATACCAAACAATTTTGGCCATTTCTTTGCGAGTTTTTGACCAGAAACGTCTCCAACAATTATCTGGCAACCCTGGGTGTGACAGGAAATAGCAGGTAGTTTGTTTATGTTTGAGAAGTAGTAGTATTAAGAAGGTTTTATCGAAATATTTCATTATGGTATGTCAGGAAAGTGTCAGATATAGATCTTTTTATATAAATATTTTGTTAACGTGTCAGGAGAGTGTCAGGTATAGATTTATTGACCGAAATATTTCGTTAACCTGTGTCAGGAAAGTGTCAGATGTAGATTTTTTTATATAAATATTTTGTTAACGTGTGTCAAGTATAGATTTTTTATCGAAACATTTCATTAACGTGTGTCAGGCAATGTGCAGGAAGTGTCAGGTATAGATTTTTTGATGGAAATATTTTGTTAACGTTTGTCAGGTATTGTTAGGAAGTGTCAGATATAGGTTTTCTGATTGAATTATTTCGCTAACGTGTGTCTGGAAAGTGTCAGGTATAGATTTTTTTATCGGAATATTTCGTTAATTCGTTATAGAATTTTTGATGGAAATATTTTAGGTATAGATTTTTTAATGGAAATATTGTGTTAACGTGTGTCAGGAAAGGGGTTAATGCATGTCAGGAAAGTGTCGGGTATAATCCTTTTGCATTGGATCACAAGAAAAGTATCTCACTACTTGAAACAAAATAAAATACATATGCCTACTCCAGACCCATAGGTTTAGTATTTATCAAAGCTGTTGTAACAAAATACAAAAACAAATTGATCATATCATTAATGAATTCACATAAGAGTTAAATATAATTACACAATTATATAATACTCACATGATAATGTCAAAAATGCACAACAAAATATTATTATATACTTAAGTCTAGGCTCTAGCTGGGGCACAACTTGGGGTACGACTTATGAGTGGGCCTATCAGCAGGGCCGGATTTAGATGGGCGCAAAGGGGGCAATTGCCCCCGCCCCTCTATACAAAAATATTATAATTAAAAAAATAGTTTCTTTAATAATAAATCAATTCATAGTTACTGCTTGGAATTTATTTAGGAATTCATTATAACGCCTTCAATTGTTTTAAATAAATTAATAAAATTACTCAATCTTTATTATCATTGGATGAAGTAATTGTAACACATTATTTTGATTAGATTTGACTAGTTTTCACCTTCACCCTAAGTTTAGTTGTTTTTATACAATTCTTAATTCGGGCCACTGTATCTATTGCAACGAATAACAGCGCGCCCGGAAATAAAAAGTAATCCCTCGGTGAGAATCGTAGTCACACCTACATTGCCAGAGGGAGACTAGTTTACGCCTAGCTGCTCTTACCAATCGGCCACGAAGACTTCATGGATTAGCAGAAGCTGATTCACACTTATAAACTCATTCCCTACAACCGACTCTGCGCCATATTTATGTTGTTTTACATATGAGACCTAGTAGTATTTTTAGAAATGAATCTTTATTATTATTGGATGAAGTAATTGTAACACATTATTTTTATTAAATTTGACTAGTTTACACCTTCATTTTAATTTTAGTTGTTTTATACTGTTATTCGGTGCCATAGATACAGTGGCCCGAATTAATAAGTTGTATAAAAAACAACTAAAATTAGGATGATGGTGAAAGCTAGTCAAATTTAATGCAAAATAAAATTACTGTTTATAATTCGAGTCTACAGTAATTGAAATGGTTACTTCAATGAAAGGAGACACTTAAACACAAGATAAAAAAAATAATTCCCTATTTCTGACAATGTAATCTTCTTTGGCGAAGACACATACGAACAATGAATATACATTTCGGGATCTCAGATGTTAATTACTTGAGATGTCATCGACATGGGGCCTGTCTCAATAACAACTTGTGCTACGATTGAGATAAGATTATTTTTCGCTTCAATGGTCTGGGTGTGCTTTCAGAAGAAATCCAATGTATCCATGGTTATAAAGTATCTACATTTGGAGATCGTCAGCTTCAGGAAATGTACGGTATAAGGCCACAGGGATTATGCGCTGAAGTTCAATCGTCGATGTAGGGAATGTTCTCATGTTGACAGGGAGTTGGAAAAACAAATGCCGGAAAACAAGAAATACTGGACTGAATGTATTGCGCCGTGTTGTGGCCGTGACAATCTTTCTAGAGATCATAGGATCCAAGCATAATGGGAATTTATTGCTCAATTTGATCCATTTCTGATGGGTTTCCTTAAAGAATTTGGCAATCCTGGAAGAGGTAAGCAGTCAGACTTATCACCAACCATCTACGAAGAAATTGTTCTGCTGATGGCAAAATAAGTTAAGAATTATATTCTACCAGAAATTAAAACTGTCAAGTACTTCTCAGTTTCCGTAGATTCAACACCAGACCTGGCTCACGTTGATCAGCTAGGGGTTTAACTTTCCTGCAGATTGACTCTTACAAGACTGAAGTACTGGCTACATCTCTGCTAGAATTTCTAGAAAAAGAATGTATCAATGTTGAAGCCTGTAGAGGGCAGTCCTGCGATAATGCTAGCAATATGTCTGGTCACTACACAGGAATGCAAGCCAGACTTAAGAATAAGAACCTAGAAGCAGTTTGCATTCCCTGTGCTGCTCACTCATTGAATTTTGTTGGACAGGCTGATGCCTCTTCCTGTGTTGAAACTGTTAGATTTTTTGGCTTCATACAAAGGTTATTCACCTTTTTTCTGCGTCAACACACATATGGCAAATCTAATGAAGTCTTTGGAAGTCTTTGGAATAGCACTATGAAGTCCCTATCAGATACTTGTTGGTCAGCAAGAGCTGATGCTACTGAAGCCCTCGTAAATGGATACAACTGCATTCAAAATGCCCTCAGAACTATTGAAAGTGACTTTGGGAAAACACCTGAAGCAAGACATGAAGCTCTGACATTGGCAGACAAAGTGAACTGTCTTGAAACTGCTCTGATGGCCAAGATCTGGAACCTAATTCTTGTACGGTTCAACAGCACAAATAAAACTTTCCAAGGAGTTGAAGTTGACCTGAAGAAAGTGGTGGATCTAATCGATTCTCTGGAAAGGTTTCTGGAGTCACTTAGAGATAGGTATGAAGAGTTTGAACTGGAATGCTGGGTAGCGTACCAATCAGTGTATGACAGGTTCGAAGGCATAGTCAACTTATACAGTCTACCTGATGCAGAGATACGAACTGAAGCTAAGAAACCTATCACTGCTTTTCCCGGTGATTTCAGTAATCTGTTCATAGACAAAATTGTCCAGTTTGCAGCCTTTGTCAAGCTCAGGTCATATCTCACTCCATCTCAACAGGCGGTTTTACTCAATGATGAAAGGCTTGCTGATACCTTTCCAGGTGTTAATGTAGCTCTTAGAATATATTTGAGCATGATGGTCACTAGTTGTTCAGGAGAGAGATCATTCAGCAAATTGGCACTGATAAAGAATTATCTGAGAACCACGATGACCCATGAAAGACTAAGTGCTCTGTGCCTATTGGATGTGGAGAGCAGTGTTCTAAAGATGATACAGTTTGTGGAGTTTATTAAAGATTTTTCAGATGCCAAATGTAGAAAGAAAAACCTTTTGTAGATATTGTATTGTGATGCATATAGCGATAAGTTGGTAAAACTTATTGTACTTAGCTTGGATAAACTTTTGCATTGACATGTAACAGAGTTTAATTTTGTTGTGTAAATTGTTGAGTCAGCCATTGTAATTTATGGAAACTAAACATTACATAGCAGCATATCTATGTTCTTTGTAATTTGTCTTACCTAAAAATCTACTTGGAGTTTTTCTGGCATGTAATTATACGTATGCATGTATTTACTTCAGATATATAACTCATTTAACCTTTCTATGTATGCATAACTTGTCAGTTCCAATTACATGCAATAAACGGACTTTGATGTGTACATTTTGTGATTTGCCGTATATTTTAATTTTTGTGTATGAGGGGCAACCCGAATCTGAAGTGCCCCAGTCCCCTTAAGGTCTAAATCTGGCCCTGCCTATCAGAGTACAAAAATAATGTTTCTCTTAATTTTAATGTACAATGACCATTAAAACTTATTCCTTTCGAGCTGTTTGGTTTGCAAACGTATTAACCAAAACGACGAAATGAAGAGATCTAGCAACATCATGTT
>VCCN01006430.1:1779908-1790278 GCA_006491835.1 Architeuthis dux | reverse complement strand
GGGCTAATATTAATCGAATTTCTTAGATGAAGTATTATCAATTATTATTATCTAAAATATTGCCCGTCATATGATGGGGTTATAATATTTGGAATATACTCATACATTTTGGATAATATCAAGTTTTGTCCCTTTTGGACATCCATATTTAGCTGTCCCATAAAAGCTCGTCAACAGACATAATCAAAAAGGCAAAGTCACAGACACTGGTGTTTATATGGATAGATATAAATAATTCATTAATCATAGGACAGTTTATTAATTGATAGCAATAGAAGACTCATCACCCGTCATATTGACCTCCACTTCAATTAAAGAGACTCTAAAACTTACTTTGAGTACGCTAGAGTATTTGAATGTATAATATATTTGTATATATTCCCTTTAAAATGTATTAGGTGCTAGATATTAAATTTATGCAAATCACTTGACTACAGCTTTTCGAATTTAACGGAACTCTTAGTATATAATGAAGTGTTTGGTAATAATGATTCATTGTGTTGTGAATAAGACTTGGTGGAAGTAAATTGTGTTGGGGTTAATTCTATCATTTGTTTGCTGAGTTGTGCAGACTCTAAAAACAGTGTAAACCTGCTCTAAGTACGCAAAAATAAAGTTTCTTTTCGTACCATTTTATTCAGACATAATTTGGGGTTTTGTATACAAAATATAAAATGTGTATCTAGTCTACAGACTTGTTACTTAAAGCAATAGATAGAGATTTATTAATCAATCAATGGGGGTCAGTTTATCACTAAATACCAATAGAAAACCGATCCCACACTTTATGGCCAGGGAAATCTTACTCTAAGATGTATTAATAATGAGGGATAATTTTATTACTTGCTGACGATAGAAAATCTATCCCCCACTTTAATGATCCCCCATTTTATGTACAGAGATTTGAAAAACAGTATAAAACCTGCTTTAAGTACGCCATTTTCTTTTTCTTGTTATACCCTTTTATTCAAACATATTTTGTGGTGAGGTTTGCAAAAGATGAAACGTGTAGGTGGTCTACAAATTTAAATATAAACAAAAATATAGCGTGACCATTTTAGCGTTACAAAGCAACAGACACTGTTGTTCATATGGATCTTTTACGTGTATTTCGTTCATCTTATTTCGCAAATTGCTTTTTGTTACAATTTTCAGACCGTCATTCTACAACCGTTAAGTAAGCATCATGTATCGAAAATAAAGAATAAACCTCCGCTGAGAGTCTTTATTTATTATTCTTTATTCTTTTATTGATAATTCATCTAAGGAATTCGAATAGTATTCCAACTAATACTACTAGAGTATGTAAACAAAGAGGATAGTCGCGTATCAGGCGTTCGGGGAAATAAAGTATGAAAGCTATATGGTTAGATTTTAATTTCTGTAACCGGTTGGTTTTTGTTGCCTAATCGGTATGACAATTGCTCTGGACCAACAAATTCCCGAGGATATGGGATGCGAGTTAGAATCTCGCTAGATGCTTATTCTTTATTTCTGATCCTCGCCGCTTACTAACGATCGCAGAATGACGGTCTGAGATTTGCGATAAAAAGCAACAGAAATAAGATGAAAGAAATACTAGTCAAAAATGAATAATAACCATTACATATAATTTAAACGTGTTTCCAAATAACTGCTAAATGAGGTAACATTGTATTTT
Source organism: Architeuthis dux (assembly GCA_006491835.1). Lineage (NCBI taxonomy): Eukaryota > Metazoa > Mollusca > Cephalopoda > Oegopsida > Architeuthidae > Architeuthis > Architeuthis dux. The sequence continues at coordinate 1,788,618 of VCCN01006430.1, read as the reverse complement.
GTTATATATGAGTTCATAACATCGCCCAGAATCGTTATAATTAATTGAAACTGCGGTTCTACACCAGGACAGGAAGAGAACAGCAAAACATTTTGATAAGCACGACGGACCAGGTGGATATAACATTTCTTTTGGAGACTGTGGACTAGAGAATTCCGGGTGACGAGCCAACTTTTTGCGTAAGAGGAATATAAAAGATTCTCATGAGTTGCTAGAATAAATCTACTAAGAATATTTGAAATACGGATTAGGTTTTCTGTTCGATTATGTATTTAAACATAGAAATGCCTCGAATTAGGCTTTTTTGATTTTTGTATAGTTTTTACCTACCATGACTGGTGCGAGGTGGCCGAGTGGTTAACTGTACGGGAATGGAGTCAGCGACCGGAGTTCAAACTCCTGGTGTGACATTTTGTGTTCGCCTTGCCCTAATGCCCTTGGGGAAGGCATGAATACATCTCCATAGTAGGGAAAGGCATGAAGTCATCACCATAGTATAGCAGACTAGGCTCCCTAGCCATGATTGGCAACCAGTATAGGAGACGAACAAAATCTGATTTCAAACCAGATTGAAGAGAGATGGGCCCCGCAATGCTATCTAGCCCTTGACACACCCGTGATGAAATCATCTGTGGTGCCCCAACGACCCCTGCACTGGGTCACGGGATACATATGACTTGCTGGGCGGCATACTTTGATGACGGCCTGGCGCGCCGATATCACAGCGTACCTATCAAGTGCTTCATTCTTTTTCATATTTAATAATTACCTTTCCAATTGTGTTTTGTAAAGACATGGATGATACTTTCGGTGCCTGCTGCAGAGTGAGGGTTAACGAGCTAGTCTCGTAGACCATTTCCAGCGTGGTGCGTTCGATTCTAACCAAAGTGCCCCATTCTTGTTATAAACTAAACTTTATTTTGGATGATAAACAAAAAACCTTTCACCGTTTCTCGCCGAGATCGTCCCAGAATAAGAATGTCATTCAAAGTGCAATCTCTTTGTTCCATTTGGAGGACAACCTTTAAAATCTGCATCCAAGTGGAAGTACGGTACGAATAAGAACACTTACAGCTCATTTTACCGAATCTTTCTCAGAGAAATGCGATGATTTTAAACGCAAAAGTGAACAACTGTCTGATTTGTTTAGATGAGGTATTATCAGTATACATAGATTTTCTTGTGTCTTGAATTGTGTCATGGCCACTATCTTGAAAAATGGCACCCATCTTGAATTCAATGATTTGCGTGTATTATCTAAATGTCAATTCCCAAAAACTATGTATGGTAAATAAATTCAACTAGTTATATCGTCGATATCATATTATATCCATCGCTGATAAGCGAATTGAACTAAAACAGTTGTCGCTGGCAGCCATTTTGAGAAATGGCTGCCATGTGCGACATATTGAGAATTCATGATGGCTCAATAGTCAATTACTTTTAGAATGCCTTTGGCCATAAGTGTACCAAATTATATGCTTTTATTGCTAAAAGCTATTATCCTCATATTGGTCGTTTATCTGTTCGATCACGACAGACATCTGAAGGCCATAGGGTGCAACGGCCGAGACGTTGTGAACAGATAAACAACCAAGATGGGGGTAAGAGTCCGAAAAAATCTATGTAGAATTAAAATCATTTCTCATTAAAAGAAGAAACTCAGTTTGTTTTAAATAAGGTTTTGTGAAAATTTGCGCCCCCGGTTGCTTGATCTTTAAAACCTTTCTTCTGAAAGGTCAGTACTGCGCCCTTTGAGGTCTGCGCCCTAGTTGGTTGTCTAATGGTAGCGCCGGCCCTGCTTATACAAATGCTTTTTTATTTCCTGTTGCTTACATCTGAGTCAATTCGACGAAAAGATTCTGGTGGGCATTAGTGATAATGAAAATAATATGATATGCACTTGCTATATGATATTGTTTTGTTTATTAAGAACTACCTCATTTGCATAAAACAAAATGGCCGCCAGCACGCACAAAAAAAACAGAATTTCATATCTCGTCCCCACTTGACATATCTGAGTACTTTAAAGTACTCAGATATGTCAAGTGGGAGACGAGATATGAAATCATGGTTTTTAGACATGAGGAATTCAAAAATACACTTTATTTTACCATAAAAGTAATTAATAGGTATTTCAGTATTTATTATTAAGAATGTGTGTGGTGTAGTATGCATGTTGCTTTGTGTGTGTGTGTGTATGTGTATGTGTGAATGTGTGTGTGTGTGTGTGCATCTTTTCAGGCATATTCTGTAAGTTTGTCAAACTGTGTATACGAAACTGAAGTCCAAATTTGTACCTCTGTTGTATGGATCTGTCAGTATGCGTGTGTGTATGTGTGTGTGTATGTATATGTGTGTGCGTATAGCAGGGATGAAGGGGGAAAAGCCTGGGTTTGTAACCCGCTATTCCCGCGCCAAATCATAAAGATTGTTCGAGATAAAAAAAAAACGTCCTGTGGCCCCACATCACGCCCCACGACCTCCGAACAAAGCCCATTTGCTGCGGGTCACCAACGATAGTTTCCCACCATTTAAGTTTCCATCAACCTAATTGGCGCTTCGGCGGGGTTACGTTAGAAGGATGCTCCAGTGAAGTCGGTTATCTGCCCATTTAGACAGTGGCGCCCCGCTGCGGCGATGGCACGATTGTTATTGTTTGTCTCCGTTTTATCAATGGTGGCCCAGCGCGATTCATCATGGTGTCATTTCTTTTCGTCTCTCAGATTACTCAATGAGTCGAAGGACCTTGTTTACTTTAGCTCTATTATTTGCTTCTACCTTTTTTTGTTGAGGGGGTGGGTCGTTTTTGTTTTTCATTACTTCCTTTTTTTTCTTCACATTTTTTCGTCTTTCTTTCGTTCGTATTTTTGTTCCTTATCTTGATTGTGGTTCTCTTCTTTTTCTTCTTTTTGCTCTCATTCTTTCGAGACTTGAAGATAGTTTTTCTTCTTCTTCTTTATTCAAAGTATCATCCTTCTCTCCCTAATTTCCTTCGTGATGCCAATTCCAACGGCGATTGTCTCTCATTCCTAGTCCATCGTCAACAAATACCCTTTTTATCATGTCATTACTTACCTGCGCCCACACAAGTAGAGAGCACAAATAAAGCCAAATGATTCCTGGACGACCTTTCTGGGGAGATTCACGCTTGCTTCCTTTGTCCTACAATCAATTTTTATTAGGCAATCATCCAACAAGACACAAAGCCACACCTACCGAGATTGTTATTTACACAAAGCTTTGCTGAAGAGACAAATGACGGTGTTGGGTGATCAGAGACAGACATTCCGATAAAGAACAATGTCTTCTTGCCTGTTGAGGGTCCGGGTGGCAGTCTTTCAAGGGTTTGGCGAGAAACACCCATTCCTGACAGCCTACACAAATAAACACACGGACGGATTTCATTTCCACCATTTTTTTTATTTTTAGTTTGATAGCATCGTGGGCATCTATTTAATTCGTCTGAACACTTCTAGACGTGTTCAGGTGTAATTAATAGTTGCCTTAAAACTGGAGATTCGTATCCAGATGATTCTCTCTCTCTTTTGCACTAGAAATGGGCGTGGGTGGATAAAAGCATTTCCTAATGTCTGTAGTCTATTAGAATCGAAGTGACAGGCTTGAGGTTGGATGTTAAGCCAATAAGCATAACACGTGTGATTGTATTTATCCCCAGTCAAGAAATAATTATACACGATGACAAGTCCCCCAGGGTGTAGGAAAACACTTGTGCTGGCAGTGGTGGCCGTAATAAAGAAGATTAAGGCAAATAAGTCGAGGCAAAGGAGAGAGAGAGAGAGAGAAAGAGAGAGAGATGGTAAAGGAGATAGATAGTGAGAGAGAGCGGAAGAGGGGGGAAAGGTAAAGGAGACATATATATAGAGATAGAGGGTGAAATGACAGTGGAAAAGGAAAGGAGACATATATAGAGAGAGAAAGAGAGGGGGTGGGGAGGAAAAAGAAAAGGTAAATGAGATAGATAGATAGATAGATAGTGAGAGAGAACGGAAGAGGGAGGGCAAAGGGTGGGTAAAGGAGACAGATAGATAGAGAGAGGGGGGAAATGACAGGGTGGAAGGAAAGGTAAAGGAGACAGATAGATAGAGAGAAAGACAGGGAGACAGGGAGAGGGAAAAGAAAAAGGAAAGGGGAGAGAGTGGGGGGAGAAAGAAAGAAAAGCTGGCGGACAACAACCCAGGCGATGATGCGGTGTCATATACAGACAGAATGTCATCCCTTCTCCTGCCAATACTATAGCCTATAAATAATTTCATTTCATCTAAAAGCGGCCCGTACGTCGCTGACTCACTGACTAAAAATTGAAAATGTGTCTGCATTTCCTCCCATCATTTCTTCTGCGCCTTGTTTGGCTCGTCTCTTTTGGAAGAAAAAAAAAAGAAAAAGAGGTACCCATCCGCTAATACCATCGAGGGCGTCCCGGGGTTATTTCACGTGGGATTCATTATAACCCACTTGCTAGGCCCATCGAAGCTTCACCAGAGACCCGTTTAACTGTACCTTTCCGTTCCAAGTCTCTCATGGCGCTGGGCGACGGTTTGGCTTTCCCGAATATTTTACCGATAGCTGGGAGGGGAAAAGGAAAGGAGACAGATATATAGAGAGAAAGAGAGGGGGTGGGGAGGTAAATGAGATAGATAGATAGATAGATAGTGAGAGAGAACGGAAGGGTAGGTAAAGGAGACAGATAGAGAGAGGGATTCATGCCTTCCCAAAGGACATTAAGAAACGGGAAGAAAGCCAAGCAAATCAATACCAACACGTCCATTGAAAAATACGCCGCGAGGAAGGAAGTTCTTTCGGCAGCTCGTTGGGGGTGGGGGTTGCTTTATCATCACCATTGCATGTTTCTATCATTGGCTTAAAAGCAGTATTAAATTATTATCTACGTCGTACTTGGTACTTTTATTATAGTGTGCATTGGAGCGTTGTCTTTGAATATACTAATAACAAATAAATACCTTGCTTAAAATAATTGCATATTTACCCACCTATCTATCAGTCCGAGAATAATGTCCACCATCTGAAGAAATAGGACTGCGTATTAAAAATGTTCTCGAAAAATGCTTTTGTTTTATGCAAATGAGGTAGTTCTTCCCAACTTTCTTTTTGGGAACATCTTTTTTCTGAAAGAGGATATCCTAAGGAGCGGTGGTGGGTGCACAATGGGTCCTATTTTGCCCCCCGCACTATTTTACCTAATAGTATGACATGCCTGGGGGAAATCCCCGCCCCCTCGCCAAACGCACCTGCAGATCCCCGTTTACCATCGCATTTCTGACTACCCACATGTATACTTATTTGAAAATGCTAACCCCAATTTCTCCGGCTTCGGATGGTACTTACCTCCACAAAAAAGAAAAAAGAAAAGTGGAAAAGGGCCAGAAACAAAAGAAAAGAAAAAACTAATAACACTGATGAATCCACAGATGATAACATCTTTTGTTTGGTGTGCGTAGAACATTATTCCAATTCAAGGCCTGAGATTTGGGTAAAGTGCCCAGCTTGTATAATGTGGGCACATTTTGTGTGCGTTTAAAAAAACAATGGGGATTACTTTCTCAAAACGGTACATCTGATGATTATGAATTTGACTATTGTCTAGCATAAGGAATCAAATTAATAATTTGCTCTTTGGTGGCTAAGATTTGCTACTGGTGTTATTTTGATATATATTTCCATTTTATTGGGAGTGTGGTGTCAAAGTTCTGTTTGGTGTCGTCATTCTTTTCTTATTTTCCATCTTCCACAGTGTTACAATGTATAATTGAGATCCACTCACATATGATTCCACTTGTCCTACCAGGTGGTCATTATTTTCCTAAAATCTTACCTTTCACTCAAATATGTTTTCTATTACTGTTAATACTGCTGTCTTTTATATTTCTCAATTATAACAATATATTCATAACATCTGTACCTACTAGCAAGAGAACTAACTTGTCCCATTATATTGTACCAACTATCCCCACTGGTGGGGTAGGTTAGTACACTTCCAAATATTTAAATGATAATATAATAAACTTAACTAATGTTTCAGATTTATACGACCCATCCAAAGGAAGTCTTTTTTCCGTAGTAACCTTTGGTCATATTTGCGTTTTTCATGAATTAATTTCATAGGAAGTTACAGCCATCTAAGTGGAAAATGTACCAACTAGCCCCGGTATCCCCTACCGTTTTTTTCGGAGATCATCCCTTGTTAAATAGGAATAAAAGTCTTCTTTTGTGATCACACCTTGGCAAATATAGTTTTATTCACGATTGTTGGCACCCATGACAATCCATTGTGTAACTTGTACAATATCTTCAGAAATAAATGGAAAATCTACCAAATTCGTATCATCAGAATAATTTAATTGGATGTCCAAAGTAATTTAACAAACAAAATTCAACTTACGTGTAATAATTCCAAAACAGAAATGAAAAATATGACCTGTACAGTAATAAAGGCACACCTCTTGACAACGATGACTGCCTCCAAACATTTCTTGTAGACATCTATACGCTTATTGCACCTGTCAGCTCGTAGTTTCTCTCACTCTTCTATTGCAATTTGAATGTTTGCAGGCATGGGCGTCTGCAGCCACTTTAGGGGGGGGGATATATTCGGCGGAGACATACTCTTTATTTTCGATTGCGCTATTATTAGGGTGAACAGGTCAATATTTTTCCCATTGGTTATAGAACCCCACTTAATGCATTATCTGAAAGAGCACGGACTGGGGATCAGAAAACCTTTTATTTTTCCTTAATAACCCAAAGGAATCAAAAGTTATACAAGGTTTCGAAATTGGGAAATAATTTTAGAATTTTAATTCTGTTGTTTGTATAGGGGAGGGGTGTAAAATAGTACAAGAAGTAGCTGTCAATATGTCAATATGTCAATATGTCAATATATGTCCACGCTGTGCGTACGCAATACGCATAGCCATAATGTCAATAAACACTACCACCAAGCCAAAATGTAAACATTATACGAAAGGTTTGAATCAAATAAGGGACAAAGAATCAAAAACTACTTCTTCCACGTAAAAATGCCCATCTACTTGAAGAATACGAGTTGTAGTACTTTCCCAGGGGGATGCAAATGCACCCCCTTGCACCTCCTTACGGACACCCATGTTTTCAGGATTCTTTTCCTCGATGGCAAATTTCTGCTCTCTCTAAAGATTTTAATGGGATTAACATCGGGACTCATTGCTGGCCAGTTTAAAACAGTTCATTTTCCCCTTTTCAACCATTCTTGTATGCTTTTGAATATGTGCTTTGGGTTTTTATTGTGCTGGAGAATCCATGATCTTTGAACCAAATCGAATAATACACCATTTCTCTGAATCTCAAACACAAGGGAAAAAAATAAGGAAAAATTCAAAATTAAGAAACAAAATGACTATTTAGCTTTATATCACTGCTCTGCACGCCTACACTACTCTTTTTACGATAAAACAAAAACAAGGAGCAATTGAAAAAAAACTGCTTGTGACAAATACATAATACGTCTGATTCACATTTCTTATCTCTAAATTTAAATTGGAATTATTCGAATGAACAGCCAGACTGGGTGGAGATTTCTTATATTTAACCCGAGAATTAATTTCGGCTCGGACCCCTTTGTGAATGTGGCGAGAAAGCAACGACGTTGTGTCCATTCAATTTCCCATATCAGATTTTATGAGGTTCTTCTCTGACCCAATCGCAATCAACGTGAAGCTTCTCATTCATAAAAACCTATGCGGGTAAATACAAATGTAGATATTCAATGGAGTGGGTGGGGGGGTGCTATGCGTGCGTGGAACTCCTTTAGCCACCCAATCATGGATAAAAGGCAATAAAGGCAATGATGGTAAAAATCGGTTTGTTTGTTTAATTCATGTCTTCCTTGGAGAGGTGTTGTTTACCTTTGATGAGGGCGTCGTCGTGGCAAGAAGGTGATCCAGGAGTTTTACGATCATCAAACTATAATTAAGAGCTTTACAACAACCTTGCACGCGGCAGGACAGAAGCCCGGAGAAAGAGAGAGGGTAAAGAGATAAAGGTGGGAAACGTGTACACAATGAAAAGCTGAAAGAGAAAGAGGAGGAGGTAGAGAGTGAAGAGAGAGTAAGGTGAGAGAGAAAGTAAAGGAGAGGTAAGTAAGCGAGAGTAAAGAGACAGAAAAGAGAGGGAGAGAGTACGACACAGAGGAATAGAAAGAGAGAAAGAGGGAGAGTAAAGGGACAAAGATGGGAAACGAGCACACAATGAAAAGCTAAGAGAGAGAAAGAGGGGGAGAGAAAGATTTCAGTGGGCGAGAGTAAAGAGAGAGAAAAGCGAGAGAGAGTAAGACACAGAGGAATAGAGAGAAAGAGAGGGGGTGAAGAGAGAGTAAAGCGAGAGATGGGAGGCGAAAAGGAAAACATTGAAATAAAGGCAAGAAAAAAGATTTTTTTTTAATTTTTCAAATTTAAAAAGAAAAATCCTCAAAAGAGAAATTATGGAAATATTTAATAAAGAAAAGAGAAAAGAAAGAGACTGAGAGAGATGGATTGGGTGTAGGAACTGAAAAAGAAAAAGAGAACATATGCACACACGCACTTATAGAAACACTCAGATGTGCAAATGTAAACTTGATTAGTGATGTACAAATGTGGTATTTGAAAAACCAACTCGTTGGCATAAACAGTCAGCTAAGAGATAATTTTCAAGA
>VCCN01006430.1:1764991-1776821 GCA_006491835.1 Architeuthis dux | reverse complement strand
AATGTATTTTTATTATACGTAGTTGCAGTTGTCAAGTATTTCTATTATTTTTGCAAAAACTGTATAATTCTGACCAGCTTTTTCAGTTGCAGATGCAAAATGAAATCTTAACTTTCTGAGATAAAGAGACTAGCTTCATCCATCAGAGGATTAAGGAATTTATTCTATAATATCTGACACGGTCAATGTCAAATGAGAGTTCAAGTTAAGAAACACATGAATCAATTCCTAAAGAGAGAACTTTGTAAATTTGATAAAGCTTCCATTTCCTTGATAAGTTCTCAAGTATTTATGGCACTGACCTTCAACATCATATGATCTTAGATGAGAATGCAGTTTGGTAGTATAGTACATATCCTATCGAAATATCAGACCATAATTTCACAATTTGTACTAAGATATGTTTTATATCGGTTTACCATAGTGAAGCTTAACATGAGTATTATCTAATGTTCTGTTGGGTTTCAACCTCTGATTCTTATAACAGTTTGTTCCAGCTCAAAATCTCCTTTCCAATAATATATAATAAGTGTATATTCGGACAACTTGGATTTCAATCCCTGTTGGACCACACTTTTGCCCAAATATCTGTTTGCCAACGCTTTGGTGGGTAGCATCAATCAGATCCTCTTTTCTCATTATATGTGAATGAATGCCTTGATGGAAATAAGGTTTTGAAGATGGCAGCTCAGCTAACTATTTCAACTTTTGCCACAAAAGATGAATCAATTGATTAAGGAACTTGGTGATTTGAACCTATTTTCCGCCATGGAAGAGTTTGATACAACATTGGCAAATCAAGGGAAGTTTTTGAGAGACTTCATGCATTTAGTGAAGATTATGTTGTTTTTTGTAAGACACACCAAGGATTGTGGGAATTTCACTTGGCCTCTCCAAGACAACATTTGGTCTTTACAAGACGACAATGTTAAATCTTGGGATTTCCTGACAGAAGCTAAGTTTTCAGTGAACAAAAACCAATCACCATTTTCAGCACTCTGAACCGATCATGCATTAGCGTAAGAAAACAAGAAAATGAAAGTTTTGGGTGGAATTCGTGGAATTGCTAATAAAACACAGACACTTGAAAATCATTTCCTTGTTTCGCCAATCTTGAATAATATCACAGAAATATTTTGCAATGAATTTGTTATCCAGAAGATTGAAAGAAAAGACCATTTTAAGCTTCACGGTTCAACTAAGATGCGATACACAAATAATGTAAATAAATTGATTGATGTCTACGACAATCACGATGTTAATTCTGGTCCCTCCTCGGACGTCTTTAACATTGTGACAAAGGTTGTTTTACCAGAAAACAATGCAAATCTGTTTCTGTCCCATGAAGAAGTTGGAAGAGACATGTACAATACATTCAAACCAGAAAGATTAGAAGGTGCAAAATCTGTTTGGGACCCACTGATGAAGAAAAGAATTTCCCACGTTTTCTGAAACAGCGAAGTCGCTCAAAATAATGATCGATGATACGGTTGTACAACTGAAAGAAGAGAAACTGTTGATGAACAAGTTCGTGATTGTATCCCGAAAAAGAGATGACAACGATTTACCATTCTATATTAGCAGATATGAATTCACAGTAGCACCTCGATCATTATTTCGTGCAGATGGAAGTCGTCTGTTTGGGTCAGATAAGTCGTTGATTATGGACAAGATTGAAGGACTAATAGGCAGCGGTCATGTAAATCAGGACACAATAGAATTTGTTTTTGCAAGCAATTGCTTTTGATGGTTTGGCTATTCTAAATCAAATAGAAAAGACTCCACAAATTAGAAATTGTAAGGATCTAGCCCAGACATTTGTTCAACGTATCAAACATTAATCAAGCGGTTATGGAGAAGTCAGAGGGATATTTGAAGTTATATAAAGTTTCATAAAGCGAACTTTCGAAAAGCGGGTATAGCCGTATTATCAGAGCTTTCATGTCAGTATTCGTTCATATAAAAGCGAAATGCTGACTGGCAAAATAGCTTTGGGCTGAAAATGCCAATTGAGGTTAACGCCAAAAGTTCAACAACTCTTGGTGTTGACCGACAATGGAAGGATCGCTATGGTCTGATAGTTCTTCACAAATTGTTTGGATTCTTGGAAGGGATTTGGCAGATTGGGAGGATGGGCAGGGTTTATTATCTGATCTGGATTTTCATCAAGAAAACCAGACCCGGCAAAACAGGACAAAAGGGATGCAGATCAGATACAAAATAAGTGACGACACTAACATTGTGGGAGTTACGATGGAAAGACTGTCGTCACATGTCCTTACCAAGCAAGAATAAACAAAATTCTAGAACTTCAAAGGTTCAATAAGAAGTAAGTTCTACATTATTACATTTGCACTATGTTTTCTTACCATATGTATCTTCATTTTTGCAAGCATCAACTGCTGTGATTTCTGTATATGTGTATTTTCATGCTCTCAGAATATTTCAATCAAACACAATATTGCAATAACAAGTAATATTTAGCCAATATGAAGGGTACTCTGTATACAAAAGGATTTGTGGTATTATTGCTTCTAATTTCCCTTTGATTTTTAGTTTGCTAACTTTTTTAATATAAGGTAAGTAGAGGTTTGAAATATTGGGTTAGGTACGTTTCATCGCCGCCGGTTCAGCGTTGCCGATAAAGCGACGCCGTTTCAGCACAGGCCGTTTCAGCACTAGATTATTCAGCAAAGCTAGCCAAGACGTACCCGGTCCACCCTTTGAATACACTGTAAGTGTGAGCAATTCGCGCTATATGCAGGTTTTTGCTAATATTTATTAATTAACAGAATCGATAGGAAAATTGTTTTTAAATTTATAAAGAAAAGAATGTCATTTATTAATTTGAATATTAAACATATACGACATTATCATAAAATGTAGATATACAAATTTAATTTCTGTAGTAAAAATCTTTGAAATTTGATTAAAAAAGAAAATCACGGTAAGATTAAAAATCTATAACAAAATTAAATAGAAAAGACAAATTGTCCTAAAATTTAGCTATAAAAGAATTTACCATTTTAATTTCTGTAGTATAACATTATTTTAAAAATCTATAAGAAAAATTATCATAGGTGATTTTTGTTTTCTTTATGAATGAAATAGTAGTATCAATAGTATTGGGCAGGTGAAGAAGAGAGGATTTTGTTACTCGCCCAAGTCCATACGTATCAATATATCAAAGAGGGAAAGAGTGGTTGTTTATTTTCAAAGGGCATTAAGAAGAATATTGACAAGGACTCATATTGTGAAAACAGTGTAATAACATTTTCTATAATAAATAACACGAACAGATTAGTGCGTGCATAATGAACTGGATTGTAAGCTTCATTCAAAAGATTATCATCATGGTTTCTAGATTTGGTAGAGGTGGTGGAACGCTTAGGTACGCCATTGCTCATCCAGATGTTAGCTGTTCCAACATTCAATCGTTTCCAACAGAGTTTCTGACGCATGAGCATGAAGAAGCAGATACACTCATGTTATTGCATGCAATCGATATTGCCAGAGATCATTTTAAAGAGCTGACAATATGTGTTTCTTTCACTGATTTACTATCGAGAAGGTCTTTGCAATAAAAACCCTGTTTCTAACAGGTCGCGGAAAAGACGAAGGTGAGATTAACATCGCAGAAGCGTATGAAGCAATTCTCGTCTTCCACGCTTTCACTGGAAGTGACTTTACTTCTAGATCCAAATGAAAGTAAAAAGTAACTTGTAGGAAGCATTTCTTCCAGTCTAGTTGAGAGATTCTTCATGCTTTTGCATTGCTCGGGAAACCTGATGGTGAAGTGCCCATGGAGGAGTTAAATGCAAATCTGGAAAGGTTTGTGATGAATCTCTACGTTTCTAAGCAGCCTAATACAGTGAAGAATTTAGCTGACTTACGTTGATACTTGTTTTCCAAGCATCAATGGTGGTCTGATTAGCTCCCACCAACGCCCTCTGCATTTAAATACAAATGTATTCGATTACATATTGTTTGCAGCATTTGGACTCAATCATACACACCCTATCCTGTCATACCAGATCCTTCATTTTATCGTTGGGAGAGAAAGGAAGGTGCTTTGTTGCCGAATACAACTGACCTTCCTTTTGCTCCAACAGCAATTGTCGAAATGAGCCGGTGTACAACGAGCTGCATTAGCAGGAGGTGTGCTTGCAAGAAAGTCGGACTAGTGTGTACTTTTGTCAAAATTGTGAGAACGACGTACCTGAGCACGTTGAAAATTACAGTAACAGCAGCTATGAAGGTGATATCAATGACGAGGATGAGATCTTTTCAGTCCAAAGAACTATACAAAAAGAGTGTTATAGTAAAGTTTGTTTGGACTTTTATGTTTGTTTCGTGTGTTTATGTTGTTTGTCACCATAAACATCACTTTTGCTTTTGTGGTAGCACAGGCTCATTTTTAGTGCAAAGTAACTCAATCAGTTGACAAAAAACTGATATACAGACAGGGTGTTAGCCAGCGTTCTCTCTAGCCGTTTAACGGATAATTCCCAATAGAAACCTAATTCCAATGTTTAAAAAGAATTCCGTAAAAGGTTTGTATTAAAACATGAAGCGATCAAGACAGCAGGGAGGAAAAGTACATAGAATGGGTAGGGAAGAAAAAAGCTTGGTGTAACGAATTTCATTTATTCATTCTTTTTCCACTCTCTTCAACCCTTTTTCTGTTATCACTCACTTGTGACGAGAGTAGTAGTTTTGGTGTGTTTTTGGCCATTGTTATATGTTTTGATCATTTTGGCCATTTCTCGCGTCGTTTTTGGCCATTTTTCGCGTTTTTTAATGCGTACATCGGAAAACTTCCCGATCCTATAAAAACGAGGGGTGAAATCAAATTCCTGGCTAACATCCTAACACATCAATACTCGTCTGAAATTGTCGAAATATGTGTATTTATAGGGAAAACCGAATCTTGTCTGTAAAATACACAAGATGGGATAAAAAGAATTGTAACCCTATTTTTTCTCAATCTACATTAGATAAGTTTTCCAAAATTGCATAGTTTCAAATTTTAACAAAGTTTTTTCACGGGATGCCTAAATTGAACAATTGGCACTATACTAACACGGATAATAAAGATTTGCATTGTAGTGAGCTTGGAGAATAGCGTTCTGTTGACCACAAACGGATTTTTATCATTTTGTTGTTTTTGTTTTTATTACTTTTTATATTTTTCTATTATTCTTTAAATTCAGCATTTTTATTACGTCATTAGAACATGAATGACATTCGATTTTACTATGTCAGTCGCATGAATGAAATTCTATTTTACTACGTCAGCTGCGTCCCTTAGGACATTTGCACATTGGTAATTATTATATGTGTGGATTAGTAATTACTATATTATTTTAGGTAACTAACCTTTTGTGCGCACATTAATTTCCATTGTGCGCTGTTTGCAAAGCGTGTGTGTGCACACACACGCACCCGACCTCGAGTTAACTATGCTGCCTTGTGAGCTGAGGTCGTAATAAAGAAGCCGTTTATTGTAAGCAATAAAACTACTTGACAGTGCGATCATTGGGGCCTTGAGACAAGCAGGAAGTTCAAAATACATTTTTAATTGGATGAAATCAGCAAAGGTTTTTTTTCTTTTGGACTTCCTTCCGGCGAGCATTGACTGGCACGGGTGATTCTTTTCACAACCTGACTGTCGACACACACACACACACACACACACACACACACACATACACACACACACACGCACACACACAAACTCACAAATACACACACACACACACAAACACAGAAACACACAAACTCACAAACTCACACATTCACGCATGCACACACACACACACACACAAACACACATGCTTGTGCGCACACACACACGCACACACGCACAGAGAGATAGGATAGATAGATAGATAGAGAAAGGGAGAGAGATAGGTTAGATAGATATAGAGTGAAAGGGAGAAAGATAGGATAGATAGAGAGAGAAGGTGAGAGAGATAGGATAGATATAGAGAGAAAGGGAGAGAGAACGCGAGAGAGAGTAAGAAAGAGGGAGAGAGAGTTTCACGTAAACGCTAAACACACTGTCTTTTCCGACCCAAAATTGAATTCTTACTAACATTTAGTAGAAAACTGAGATGCCAATGTTTTTATGTATAACTGAAATAATTGTAAGCGTTATTAAAATCAAAAGAGGGGAACGGAAGCCTAGGGTAGGAATCACCAATTGGACATCCATACCTTTCCCCCGCCCCTTTTCGGTTCACTCTAAGGACGTTGACTGCCTGACGACGGATCGTTTCTGGAACAAACAGAGTTGCCTAATAACGGAGTGAATTAAGAAGTGAAGCACGGACCGCGTGCCGTACAAAGCACCAGCGTGCAGTAGCCAGTATCAGAACAATTTTGTTGTTGCTCGTATGGCGTGTTGTACCGGGCTTTTATGTATGTATTCTAAGAATATAAACGCATATTCGAAGAATATAAGGATCTAAGAATTTTCTAATAATATTCTCTAAGAATATAAGAATACATAAGACAATTTCAGAACTTATTAATAAACGAAATTTGGTCTCCAGAATTTCAGTGGTGAGAGATTAAAACGTCTTTTGGCTGCGGCAAACGATAAATTAAGTAAACCACGCCCTTACGCTGGCTTCGGCTCCAGCTGTCCCTGCTTAGGTTCCACATAATTACTGCTTATTCGACTCGTTCAATATGTGAAATAGACTCAGAGGCAACAAGCACCCGAAGTGGAATCACTCACTTCACCCTGCGATTCATGCCTTTCTCAAGAAAATCAGTGCGAAGTGAACACAAACTGCCCCAGCGTGCTGTAACCAGTATCGAGAAATGCTTTTTGCGTGTACTGCTAATCGTGTGTATGGCGTGCGGTACCAGACTTCCCGGTACTTGACCTCCCAATTCCAGTTCGCAGTACAATAAGTGTCGATACACAGAGACTGTAAAACCAATAATTCTAAAGATACTGCGATTTCTTATAAAGACAAATGTTTATGACTGACCTTTCCCAGATCGAAGTATCAATAATTCTGTGTGATTTGTTGAAGTAACGCCTTTCATTGTCAAAAGAGAAAAATGTGTTTCGGTCGATGACACAACCGAATTTTTTAAAACAAAGACCAGAGCAAATGACGTCAGACTAAGAATTAACGAACGCTTGGAAGTGTGACAATCACATCAACAGATTTTCAAACAACATCTCATATACGCGCGTCAGTATCCATTTGCATGAACAAGAAAAAAAAGTTCAAATGGTTCTTCGGACGATTGAACTCCTTCTTGTTATTTATGTTGTAAACACGACGTTTCAGCCGATCCATTCTTCGGCCTTCTTCAGGTGTAAAATCCGAGTATGATGGGTTAAACAGAAGTTATGTTTAAAGCGGGTGGGGGGTAGCCCTTATTGTTCTCATCATCTCCAAGTTGATTAATAGTCTCATAGTCTCATCAAGAACAATCCTCACCTAACTTAGGGGAGTAAACTCTTCACTGTTTGTCTGTCCCGTCACGTTAAACCAAACCGATATATAAATTTAACATTTCCCTACCGTGATTTGAAATCACGACCAAGTGATCAGCAGGCGGCTCTCTTACCGACTGAGCCAAACTGACAACTCTTACATATCTACGGAAATCTATATACAATTATACCTTCAACTTCAATTATTAGTTTTTTTTCCATCACAACTCAACTTAGGCCATCAATCTACGGCAGCGAGTAAACAGCGCGGGTCGAGAGTCAAGAATAAGCTCTCGGTGAGACTCGAGCTCACGTCCCTCTTGCCAGAGGGAAAACAGGTTTAACGCACCTGCTGCTCTGCCGACTTAGCTACGTGAACTTTGCTGGCTCGCACAAGTTGAAATCCAACCTTCAACCCTACTGTCTACCCACCATGTTTGTTTTGGGTTTCTGAACTCGTAGTATCAGTAAAGCAATTATTCTATTATTTATTTTGTATTAAAGTATTGTAGTATTGTAAACCATTATTATTAGTTAAGTTGTGATAAAAACAATTAAAAGATTATGGTGAATGTAAATAGTAGTCAGAAATTAATAATAACGAAAAAAGTGATTGGGATTTTGAAATTTTTCAACGAAATAAAAGGTAAAATTGTTCTCATCATCCTCAGGTTGATTAAAATTAAACAGATTTATCAGAAGAGAAAAAAAGGTTTGTAGTCATCGACGAATATTTGATAGCAATTGCTGAATTAATGCTAAACGGGCTTCTCAGTACAAAAGGCATTCAAAAACAATGTTTTAGTCTTATCATTAACCCATTATGTAATGTAAGGTGTAATAGTTATCCACTGCAAAATAAAAGCCCTTGTCCATTGCAAGTAATCCAATGCAAGATAAAAGCCCTTGTCCATTGCAAGATAACCCATTGCAAGTAATCCAATGCAAAATAAAAGCCCTTGTCCATTGCAAGATAACCCATTGCAATTAATCCAATGCAAGATAAAAGCCCTTGTCCATTGCAAGATAACACATTGCAAGTTATCCATTGCAAGATAAAAGCCCTTGTCCATTGCAAGATAACCCATTGCAAGTAATCCAATGCAAGATAATAAAAAAAGCCCTGATCATCCGTTTTTCTAAAAAATGTTATTGATCACCCCAACACGGCATGCTGCCAAATACCTGCTTCTCTTTGATTTTATATTTGTTTCTTTCCGTTTTTGTTTTTTCCCCGTTTTGTATCTATTTCTCATTCACTTTCATTCATTGTCTTCTTTCTTTCTTTCAATTTGTTGTCATTCTCTCTCGTTCTTTTAAAATTTGACTTTGTGTTTCATTTGCTTTCATTCCTCTTATATCTTCACAGTCTTTCACCTTTCTCACTGCCTCTCCCTCATTCTCTCTCATATGATGTATCCCCACTTCTGCTTCTTTTTTTCTCCTTTTCAATCTTTCTTTCTTTCTTTCACTTTTGTGTTTCATTTTCGTACATTCTTTTTTATCTTCACTTTCTTTCGTATTTCTCACTGCTTCTACCACTCCCCCCTCTCTCTCATGATCACTCTCCTTTTTAAAAAAAAATGTTCTACCCTTTTTAATACTCTCTCTTTCTTTCTATATTTTCCTTCCTTCAATTTTCCTTGTTCCTCACTGTCTTTCCGGTCCTTTCCTTCCCTTCTTTTCTTCTCTCATGTCTGTATTACGTACTCTGTGTGCATGGCATCTGTGTGTGTGCATTTGTGTGTGTGTGCGCGCGCGCCTGTGCGTGTGCGCGTCTGTGCGTGTGTGTGTGTGGAGGTTGAATGAATTTATGAGATCTTCAAAGGCCTCTTCTTCCCTCCCATTGTTGTCGTCCATTGACTGAATGACAAATGTTCGCTAATCCGGGATCGCGAAGGCGCCGGCGAGATTAAGAATCTCTGCGTACTGCGTCATTCACTGCGGGTTGGTGATTTGGGACCCATACAATATGAATGCGATTCGGCACCCAGGGTAGACATCCGCAGACAACTGTCGCCGACCAATTGTCATTCCATAATCTGATTTAGAAACACACACACGCGCGCACGCCCGCACGCACTGACAAACACACACACACGCGCGCACGCCCGCACGCACAGACAAACACGCGCGCACACGTGCACATACACACAAACGTGCACACACACACACATACATATATATATAGTAAAGAATATGACGAACACATGCATTGACACGTACACTCATTTACTCATTCAATTTGTTCAGTGGCTGAATCGGTTGTGCATTTTTTTTAGCGACGCCAGTAGTTGACGTTTAAGCCAAGGTAAAAGCTAATATTTCAAAGCTGATTTTCAAGGCTGGTGGAGATATACAAATTTGGCAACGAAATCTTCCCATTTCGTTTAATCTCGGATTAAGCTAAGGTTAGGAAATATCTATATGAGTTGCTACCCAAATGTTCAGGGAATTTGAACAGCGGGAACATAGTACTGACTTTTGCCGCTACCATTTGTGAGCAGTACCCTTCGGGAACTACTTTTAGGAGTTAACGTAATCTATGGTTTCACGGCCATTCTCCGAACCTTTGGGTGTCAAATGCTCATTTGCTTTATAGACAAGAATGAAAAGACGGTAAAACTCTCAACACAATAAGCTAATCTGAAAAACGGTAAGTGTTGTAGTGTTTGGATCACTTTAGCATCTTGCCCACTACACTAGTTTAGGTGAAGGCGTTAAAGAGATCACTTTCAAGCCGTCATTCTTCCTCTGCGTGTGGAGGACCCATTGCTAGCTATTCGCTGGTTACAACCAAACAGCACTTCAGTGTATGCGTAAGTATAATTGTAACCCTAACCTGTTTTTAAAGGAATACCTACAAGAATTCATGTGGCGTGAGAGATTTGGCGATAATGCATTCAAATTTTTTTAAAATACATATGAGTTAACAATATCTAACTTTGTTAATAAAGCATTTAAAAATAATCCATTCATATGAGTGAACAATATCTTTTTTAACTTTGTTAATAAAGCATTTAAAAATAATCCATTTATATGAGTGAACAACATCTTTTTTAACTTTGTTAATAAAGCATTTAAAAATAATCCGTTCATATGAGTGAACAATATCTTTTTTTAACTTTGTCAATAAAGCATTTAAAAATGAATGCATCCATATGAGTGAACAAATATAAGTGAACATTATCTTCTCAAACTTCTTATATCTAATAAAGATTTGCTTAAAGTCTTTGTCACGACGTTTCTCCCGAAAATTGCGTCTTACTTCAAAAAGAAAACGGTTGTAGGCTTTAGATATTTCACTCTAGATGGTTTTAGACTACAATTCCCAAAGAATTCCGTGATTTGTTTTAAGCGAAAAAAAACCACATTTTTAAGACTGTACAAAAGTAATGTTTAAGTACGGAAAACTAAAACTGCTATATCTTTATCGTTTTTCATTTACATTACTAAAACTAAGCAAGTCGAAATTATTATCCAATTTTCTTTTTACATTCACTGCATTTATTTCGATAGGGGTTCAATTTTGTTTTTAGTATTCATATATTACATAAAAGGTGAATAAAAAAAATCTTCTACGAAAACTGCGATGTAAAATAAACCGATATATTTACCAAAACTCATTGTATTAATGTTAACTACTATAAAATTACTTATTTGCTATTTAAAAAATAGGATGTCTGTCATGAAAGAATTAACAGACACACACACACAAAAAGTTTGAACTGAATCTTAATGATTGATTGATTTATTGATTTATTTAGCGGCATATCAACACTTGATGGGTCATTTAATGTCGAAATCAGTTTAAAATTCAAAAAAGATTTACTTTTCTAAGTACTAAAAGTTACTGTCATAAACTTCGATTTTCACTTAAATTTCGTCATCATTTTAAATTTATCAGCAGTAAATAAAACTTGAAGTTAAAAAAACGGCGGTTTTTATTTAAATTTTCTATATTTCAGTTTGTTTGGAGTAAATTAAACAGTAAACTGCAATGAACGTCCTGTAAGAGGTGCCTACTATTTACTTTTAGCTATAAATAGCTGTAAATACCCGCCCCAGGCGGTTATTCTACGCTAGTTATTAATAAAATAAATGAATTCCTATGTCTTTCATAGTTTCCTTTACTTTCTCTAAATTATGACGACGTAGGACAAACACCACACCGGGAAAAAAACTCTGGAGACAAAAACCACACGGACAAAAACCTCCACACTTAAAGTGCAAAGCCGGACAAAAACTCCTTGGTTAGATTAAAATATGACAAATCCTCCAGTGATCGTTGACAGTATAAATGTTGTTGTTTTTTTCATATTCTAAATATATATAGTACCTGTTATAAGTATTTGAACAGACAGCCAA
>VCCN01006430.1:1516392-1528109 GCA_006491835.1 Architeuthis dux | reverse complement strand
TAGAAATGGAAAAATGAATAAATTAAACAGAATAAAAACAGTGTAAATAAGAAAATTCCCTGATGTGAAGTCAGATTTTCTTTACTATACTTTAAAGGCCCAAGAAGTTCAACTTGCCCGGGGTGCCAGGGGCCCTAGGGCTGGCCCTGCCCAAACAACATACAATTTGTATGCAGTATGTATGGCAGTGTTCAGGTGAAATAGATGTTCTTTTTACGAAAGCTAAATACAATTTTTTAAATTTGGTCTTCCACGAATGAAAAAAATCAAATTCATTAAAAAAGGGAAAAACTATTTTCCAATTCGTTAAACTTTTAAAAATATTAAAATAGTTTTAGTTTTAGAAACATCTTTTCATATATAGGAATCTGGGTTTCCATTTGTTATTTGGTTCCGAAAATAAAGATTTGTTACTGAAGGAGATTTTTCAAAAGATAATAATCCCTAACACACGAATGATATGATACGACATAAATATACATGTGCAATAAACAAGAAAATATGTATTTTAACCATTTTCCCTGAAAGCTTAGTCTGATGATGGATTTTAAGTTATTTGATTATTTTGGTACTGAAGCTACTTAATTTGATCACAAGACCATACACATTTGGTCTGATGATGGATTTCAAGATATTTGATTATTTTGGTACTGAAGCTACTTAATTTGATCACAAGACCATACACATTTGGTCTGATGATGGATTTCAAGGTATTTGATTATTTTAGTACTGAAGCTACTTAATTTGATCACAAGACCATACACATTTGGTCTGATGATGGTTTTCAAGATATTTGATTATTTTGGTACTGAAGCTACTTAATTTGGTACCAAGACCATACGAATGTGTTCTTGTGTCGCAAAAGACTTCTGGAAACCAGTATAAATATACAAGAGAAAATGCGTGGAAATATTTAATTTCACTGGTATTTTTAATGTTATAAGGAATCGTGTTAAACCATTTATATTTTTAAGCCATTCTATCCAACTCCTAACCCCACAAAAAGTCGGTCTAGAATTTACGATATATTTTTCAGAATTTTCAAATTCTTTTATTAAACTTTGGTAAGCAAAAAAGCAATTTTTTTTACATTAACTTTAAAAAATGTATCAATCACCTCGATCTCATCGAATATTGCCAAAAAAATTGCATGGATATCATTTGATAAAACTACTATTGCTTTTTTGCTTACCAAAGTTTAATAAAAGAATTTGAAAATTCTGAAAAATATATCGTAAATTCTGTAAAAAATGGCGGCGATATTAAAGTAATTTTGCAATTGCATCGTAGTTATAAAATATCAAAAACATTATGTTCTTCATTTTCTTGTTTATGTTCAATACTTGCTGAATATTAGACTAAACTGAAGTAAAATTAATTGAATAATTATGGAGTTTTATTTACGCAGTCTAATAATGAAAAAAACATTTATTTTACTTTACTTTAATTCATATTTACTATTCAACATAATATCCTTCCTTGATAATGCACTTAATTCAGTAATACACACACATATACATATATATACATATATATATTTTTTCTTCTGATTATCATCTCCATCTCTTCCACCCAGCATATATTGCATCCGGTGGTGTTTTTTTTCTTTTTCTTGATCACCCCCTCAACGTAAATACAATCCACAGAAGTGCGTATCTGCTGTTAGCCAGAGAAATTTCAGGAAAACGATCTATTTCACCAAAACATCAATCTTGCATCGATCCATGATTTGGGAGGCTATAACTTTGTAATAAAAACAACAAAGGTGAAGAATCTAAAAATAGGATATATTAACGAAAATATTTCATCTCAAGATGCCCGAATGGTTGTTTTAAAAGCAACAAAGATGAAGGAAAACGCCCGAAAAATCTGTGTTGTCTCCTTTTTTTGTGTGTGCTGGTTGGTTTTTCTGTCTCGCTAAAGCAAACAGAAAGAGAGGAAGGAGGTACTGCGCACACACAGACACAAAATGGGCTGCAACTGTGTCTGTGCGTTCGCTGAAAATACGCAGGCAACTACTACTACTACTACTGCCGCTGCTGTTGCTGCTGCTGTTGTCTCAATTTCATTTTTCACTCCATTCTGTTGCCTATTGTTTTAAAATTATTAAAAAACATAAAATATGAAGAGTTGTAGATAATCGACAGAAAAATAAAGTTTCTTTGAGGTATGCGTTTTTTTTTTGTTTGCAATAAATACATATATACTAAAAAGTGAATTTGTATAATTTATCCATAATTTATCCCGTCATTTGTGATGGGTAATATGCAAGTATTTATAATAAATATGTAGTTGGTTTCTGGCTTGGATTTCAGATTAAGGATTCAACATCTGAAAGACCCACAGAGAGGTCATGGAAAAGGAATATAAAGAAAAGAGCTTAATTGTTCTAGATATTTTCTATAGTTTTGAGAAGGGTCATTAATATTCAAATGGTTCTTCGGACGGTTGAACTCTCTCTTATTGTTGTTTGTGTCGTAAACACGACGTTTCGGCCGATCCATTTTTCGGTTTAAACCTACTCTCATTCTAGACGGTAACCTGTTGAATGATTCACTGGTCAACACAATTTCTGCTGACTTACATCTGAGTCTTGTATTTGACTAATTTGGGCTCAAATATTACATTGGTTTTTGTAATCCCGTCAAGTTTTAGCTCTACAGCATCCCCACATTTTTTATCAATCGCCATAACAAAAGTATCCGATTTCAATGATTTCCAAAATCACCTCAATTTATTCAGAATACCGTTCCAATGAACAATGTCATTAATATTGAAATAGAAAAATATAAATCGTTGCTAGAATTGAATAATCTTTTAGTCAAAAATAACCGCCAAGTGATCCAGAATATTCTTATCATTTTATTTATAATACCATACAAACAAAACAATGACAGACATGGATTTATTTTATATTAGCTGATACCAGCAAATGATACATTCTGCATTCATGGATTATTATTTCGTTTGTAGGCTTTTCCGGAGTGTTTCATTTCCAGTCTCTTTTAATACCCCAGTCGGTCAGCCCAGAGGTGGTTATGACGAAGGACAAAAACTTGATGTGATAGCCAAAAACCGATTTTATTTTTGAAATCAGCGCCACAAAATTAGTTGAAAACAATTGTCAGATCTTAGTCAGCAGAAAAAGTGACAAGCCTGACTGCCCCAGAGTCAAACTCTGCTCCTACTTCTGTGCGTAATTCTACTATAAAGTTTGGAGGTATGTAAGACTTGTCAGTTTAGCGCAGGTGGTAACACACCAGGCTATCGATCATGAGTTCAAATCACGGTAGGGCAATGGGGATTTTACATATGGGTTTACTCCCCTATTTTTTATGTGGATTGTTATTGTTCTTGTTCTTGTTACATAGGAAAGCAAAGTTAACTCTGACTCTGTCCTGGATTTTGACAAAGAAATGTTGGCCAGTGTTATGGATTGATAAGGTTGATCCTTAATGTGAACACCCAAGTCTTAGCCCTGTTTAAAACTGTATAAATAAATTTACTGTATATTCATTTGATGTGATACATGGAATGATAATTGGTATCTTTAAATTAATAAACAGCAAAGAAAGGTCTTTTCAAGAGTTGACTGACACAATAACTTTTTGTCAAAATTGACTTTGTTTTCCCCCATAACAAGAATTACTTATCACATATATTCAGGGGAATCAATTCTTCATTGTTTGTCTGCCACGTCAAGATAAACCAAATAGATATATATATAATTAACATTTCCCTGCCGGGATTTGAAATCACGACCAAGTGATTCATAGGTGACGCTCTCACCAACTGATCTAAACAGACACGTCTTATAAATTCACGAATTTATTGATTATGCATGCAATACAAACGTTTCAGTAATCATCTACAGTCGGAATAGAAGTAAGATTGGAGTTTGACCCCGCAGCAGCCCGGCTTCTCATCTGTCTGTTTATGTGTGCTCATGTGCATGTGTGTATCTCCACGTGTATATATGTGCATGTGTGTATTTCCGTATATATATATATATATATATGTGTGTGTGTGTGTGTGTGTGTGTGTGTGTGTGTGATCAATCACACAATCCTGTCATTAAATTTCAAGCAACTCTATGTGTATATATTTATGTATAAACCGCAGCAGATCATTGTCTTCGGAAGAGCCATTGTATACAGCGCCCTTGTTTTTCAATGGAACTTTCTTGATGAAGGAATTGTTGGTTTCTCTTTCAATTACTGAGTGTCATTCTCTTCAAAGTTGTTTTTATCTTTTGCAGATAACAAGGATGGCACGCAAACGAGAGACCGAAAGAAAGAAAGAAAAAACTGAAGCAAAGAAAAGAAAATCGTAATTTAAAAACAACGAAAAAAACCAAGATGAAAAATAACAAAAGAAAACTTTAATGACATTTCTTTTTAAATACACAGATACTACTACTACTACTAAAAATAATAATAAGCCTGGCTGCTTCAAGGTCAAACTCGACTCCTACTTCTAATAAGACTGAAGATGGTTGGTTACTGCAACCTTTGTATTGTATATATAATAAATAAAGATTTTTATAAAAATATATTTTTTTAGTATTAATGTATTTATTTATTAGAATAGAATAAGCCCGTGCGTATTTGTAACATAGATTTTCGTAGATATGTCAGAGTTATCAGTTTGGTTCAGTCGGTAAGAGAGCCGCCTGCCGATCACTTGGTCGTGATTTCAAATCACTGTAGGGAAATGTTAATTTTATATATCGGTTTGGTTTAACGTGACGGGACAGACAAACAGTGAAGAGTTTACACCCCTAAAATAGGTGAAGATTGTTGTTGTTGTTATTACGGTAGAAAAACAAAGTCAATTACAACCTAATAATAATAATAATACCAACAACAACCAGATTATTTCACCATCGCATAATGAAGGATGGAACAAACCCACACTGCAGGATCTGTGGAAAGTACAAGGAAACGGTCGTGCACATCGTCTCAGGCTGTCCGGAACTGGCAAAGACTGAATACATCCACAGGCACAACAAGGCAGCGGCATATCCGCACTAGAAACACAGAATCAAAACACCCGAAAGATGGTATGAGCACCAACCGAACACTGTCACTGAAAACAACGAAGTCACCATCCCCTGGGACATGCCCGTCCAAACTGACAGGGAAATAAAAGCAAATAGACCTGACATCGTTATCAAGGTCAGAAAAGAAAAGAGGTGCATGCTCATCGACATAGCAATACCATGTTGGAAAAACACCTCCATGAAAGTTACGGAGAAACTATCTAAAAACAAAGACCTGGAGATAGAGATCAACAGGATGTGGGGTATGAAAACCACCATAACACCAGCGGTCATCGGAACTCTAGGACTCGTGGAGAAGGGAACGGAAAAGTTCAACAACCGTATCCCAGGTAACATCATCGTCCAAAAGATCGCCCTACTCGGAACAGCCCACATTCTATGCAAAGTACTGTCGATAAAATAAAAACTCCCTGTAGCGCCCCATGACCATACTTTGGACCCGACTCTACAGGATGCAAAAAGAAGCATTAAAGAAAGAAATAATAAAACCGGGAACTTGCCAGAGCATTAATCAAAATGTGAAAAATGAACTGTTCATTTTCGAGACGCCTTGGAATCGTCCCAGAGATCCTTGCAGAAAGATTGGATGGATTGGATATCCGATGAAGAATTGAGTCGATTGCCTTTTACAGCATATTGAAACTAACAACATAACTGAGCTTAACAACCTCATCTACGCAGGTGTAAAAATGGTAACACACAGAACCGCAATTTCCAAACGCAAAGAAATTCTGGACCGACATATGGGTATGTTAAAAGAGACACAACGAATCACCAGAATAGTTAGAGAATATTACAAAAGAACTCCAAGCCATAGAGGAAGGAGAAAAAATATAACCACACTGAAAAACTATTTCCGAAAGATAGTGAACTGGAAAGCACCAGGTCCTGGTGGGATCCAAGGATATTGGTTTAAGAAATTCAACACACTACATGACAGACTGATCCACCAACTTCAAAGTTGCCTAGGTGAAGGCGAGGTCACAGAATGGATGGCCAGAGGCAGAACAACCCTGATCCAAAAGGACACTGAAAAGGGGAATCAGGCAAGTAAATATAGACCAATCACGTGCCTACCACTAATGTGGAAAATTCTGACTGGACAGATAGAAGAGAGAATTTCATGGAAAGAAGAAGACTCCTACCAGAAGAACAGAAAGGATGCAGAAAAGGAACCAAAGGAGCGAATGACTTGCTCTACATTGACCAGACGACCCCGAAAGAAGTAAGGAAGAGAAGAAGAAAAATGTTGCAATTGATTACAAAAAGGTATACGACATGCCTCAGGATATTCAAAATTAGCGAACTAGTGGTAAAATTCATGGCCAAACTAGGATTAGAAAAGTATTTACAAGCAAGCAGTGAATATATCACGCAAAGCACTCGAAGCAGTACAACAAACAACAAAGTAGCAAACGAGGGAGTAGAAAAGAAGGCAACCAGGAAGGGAAAACTGGAAGAGAAAAAACTATACGGGAAATTCAAAAGACAAATAGAATATATCACAGACGAACGATCATGGACATGGCTATCCAAAGGAAACCCGAAGAAAGAAACAGAATCTATCATTATGGCAGCCCCAAACAAATGCATCAGGACAAATTATGCCAAGGCGAAGATCGACAAAACCCAGACAAACATCAAATGCCGTCCATGTGGAAAAAAGGATGAGACTGTAAACCACATGATCAGTGAATGCAGTAAACTAGCCCAGAAGGGGTACCAAAACTGGTATGACAGGGTAGCAACTGTTATATACTGGGATATGTGCAAACGACTCGGATTCGACAATGTAGACAAATGGTACCAGCACAAATCTGTCCTGGAAAGCAGAAACCACAAATTACTCTGGGACTTCGACACCCAAACCGACCACCCCATCCAAGAAAGAAGAGCGGACCTTGTAGCCGTGGACAAGAGCAAGAGAACCTGCCAAATAATAGACGTGGCTGTACCTACGGATCACAGAGTGAGTACGAAGGAAAGTGAAAAGATATGAAAATACCAGGACCTGGCCCGGAGCTGGAAAAGATGTGGAACATTTAGGTCAGGGTAGTACCAACAATAGTAGGCGCACTGGGAATTGTGCCAAAGGCATTAAAAAAATATTGATGGGGCTAGAGATAAGAGGGTAAAAACTATGCAGACCACAGCACTACTGGGGTCTGCACGAATACCGAGGAGAGTCTTAGAGGTATGAGACCTGCGACCACCAGTCGTCAGCAATGGTACAGTAAGTTTTGTCTTACGTTGTCCGAATTTCTTAGATGAAGCATTGTCATTATTAATGTTTTACTTGTTTTCGAGAAAAACTAGTAAAAGAAATTAGCTGTGAGTGACAGAGAGGGAGAGAGAGAGATAGACAAAGACAGAGACAGAGAGACAGAGAGATCTAAGTTGCAGAGTTGGGTGGGGAAGGGCTTGAAGAAAAACTTTGAATGAAAACCTGATATTTCGAGTCATACAAATTCGATAATTTTACCCATTCAATTACCTTCCCTTATTTTCATTCAATTATTTTTCATTTCCTTTTTATTCATTTACCTGCGCCATTTTTCATTTCTTCGCCTCATCACCATTGCAACATTTGTTTTAAGTGAACCCGAACACCAGGCCTCCATTTGCTGGGCTCTGCAAGGCACCTATTGGTCGATAAATCCTCAGTATTAAGTGACTTGGGCACGATCAACAGACGACGCTGATTGGTGGAAGGCGTTAACCGCCCACCCACCAATCGCTTCCCCCATAGCCATTTTTGTCTAATTGCATTCAATAAAAACGCCTAATAGACACTCTTTCATGAATATTGCACGACGTCCAGTGTCTAGAGCCCAATTTAAGATAAGGGGGGAAATTGCAGAGGGACATGCCTTATTTAAGAAAACTCATTCAGAAACATAATGCGCTATTTTTTATGAAAGATCATCTAATTGAAAGTTGAGGATGTGTCGTGTTGTTTTTCTTTCAGGGTGCGAAAGCGTCATAAAATTGACGAAACATTTTTCCGACAAGTGTTACGATAGTTTCATCGTTTTGCCCTGATGGATTTGTTCACGTTACACACTTAATGGGGAGAGGGAGAGAAGTGGGTTAGTGCTTGAGAAAGGCATGAATCCACTCTCCGTCTATGGGTCAAGAGCAGTGCAGTTGGAGCTCTTTAGCCCTATAAGCCAGTCAAGCTAAGAGAAGATTACTGTGAAACGACCCTCCCACCCCACTTAAAAATAAGCATTCACATATCTTCTCGGCTCAATGATTGCAAATTGATAGAATTTCTTGAAACCGAGTATCAAGCTTAAATTTGAGTCAATCGCTCAGAGAAATAAAAGGAAAGGGGTATTGAGGGTTTTACAAGTAAATGAGTTGAGTCTAGTCACCGTATTTGACGGCATATATGAATTCCGTCTTCTTCCCACCAAAATGACTCAAAAGGTAAACGGTAAGCTACGTTGTCCAGCACCACATTGGCCAGAAATTGAGGAAGAATTTTTTTAAACTGGGTGATAAATGAGGGGAATTCAGGGGAATGTGTTTTTTCTTGATATTCCCTGCTGAAATAAGAGGGGTCTTATATGCCATTAGACACTTTGACCTGGATATAAAATGCGTATATTTTAGTTTCAATTTTCAAATCGGAATTATTTTTAAAACCAGAACCAAAAAAGAAGATAGTGTGCCCTGAGATTAATTAATTCCTAAGTCAATTCGAAAAATCGAAATTTACTTAAGCAATTATATTGGAAGAGTCGCAGCCTTGCTTTGCATTGCCTTCCTTTGGGCACCTTCTGTTTACCCGAAAATAGATAGTCACACATACGGACAACATCTCAAGAATAAACGTTGAAAATGTAGTTTGTTGTGATATAGTTACTACTTCGGGCAAAAATGATGGCATCAGCACACTTAGAGGGTGTTTAAACAACTTATTTTTTTTCACAGATATGACACAAAACAATTGTTTTTCATGAAATATACCTCAAAAACATTAGATTAAATTATTTAAATTAATGGCATAATTTGTTTTCCAGATCAAATAAAGGAAAGAATTAAGGAATCAATCGATGTTGAGTAAAAAAACTATGGAATCACCTTGTAATTTGCATTTCTAAAACAAATACCAACACAAGTCTGAATATGCAAATTAGTTTGCACTTAAAAGAGAGTGCTTGCAGATCTTAACGAGCTGTTAACTGAAACAATAGAAAAGATTATAAAACTCTTTCGTGAAGGAAATCATACACTGGGTGTCGCAAAATATGTTAGTTGTTCATAGTCGGCTGTGTCTAAAACTTGGTAAAAGTATAAAACAAAATCACAACAAAACAAATAAAAACAAATGGGAAGAAACAGGAGTCAATGTTTGTGACAGAACTGTAAGAAATCGGCTGAATGAAATGGGATTTACACTCAGAATAACTAAAAGAAAAACAGCACTAACACCTAAACAGAAGAAAACAAGGTTACAATGGGCTAAAGAGAAGCAATCATGGAGTGTGGATGATTTGATGATAAGTGATATTCAGTGATGAATCACGAATCTGCATTGGCCATGGAGATGATGCTGGAACTTTTTCCGTTCCAATGAAACATATAAAGATGACTGCCTGAGGAAAACAAGCAAATTTTCCCACTCATTTATGATATGGGGTTGCATGTTAGGTAAAGGACATGGGGAGATGGCAATGCATCCGATTGAAAATTTATGGTGGAAATCCTTATAAAATGGTCCATGACAAGGCTCCATCCTACAAAGCTGATTTGTCAACTACTAATCGAAAAAGTTCAAACCAGCTTGACGAAGAATATTGTTTTCATTAGTGAAGTCAGTGCCTCAAGAATCTTCATTGGTGAAGTCCATGCCTCAAATAATTCAGGCGGTCATTAAAGTCAAAGGAGGAGCAACACAGAAATAATTGAGATTTTGTTGTTGTTGTTGACAGATTCCGTAACATATTCCCCAAAATTGAGTGATTCCATAATTTCTTTCCTTAAAATTGAGTGAATCCATAATGTGTTCCTTAAAATTGGGTGATTCCATAATTCTTTTCATCTACTTGATCTGGAGAAAAGAAAACAATTTTAATCTAATTTGTTTGTGGTATATTTCATTAAGCCGGAATGTTCAGCTATTACAGAAAACATTGTTTTGTGTCATATCTGATTTGTTTATTTACTATGAAGTAAAAAAGCTGGTTGAACATCCTCAAAGTGTGTTGATTCCATAACTTTCGCCAGGTGTTAACATGTTTCTACTTAATCCCCACGGGGCCAAACGAGAGGTCGGGAGATTGTATTGTTACAATATTTCAACTGCACTGTAAATCAGCACACGAATACCTGGGATTTTACCTGAGATCGAACACCGACCGCTGCCACCGGTTGAGAAATACCTCAGTCACTACAGTAGTCTTATCTCTGATGTAATTATTGTTGTTGACAGATAAACATTCAACCATGTCACTTACAGACGCTATGCCGTGACTTGTCAGCGTCGCCTCGTGTTGTTCTCTTGTGAAAAAGAAATCCACTCCATTGGTCCCTGTCCTCTTCACTTTTGACAACGTGGGAAACACCAATGCCTTGGCGCTTTAAAGATAGACATTCCGACGATTTCAAACAAGTACTTATTTTTTATAATTTTTGTATATTTTTATTTTACTTCAAATTGTTTTGCGGGTGTTTTCTTTTTTGGGGTGGGGGTGGATTTCAGCGTCAAATCACTTCAATGAGAATTTGTGTCTCTTTCTTTCTGATTCAATGACGAATCCTCAAATAGAATTGTTTCACAGCGTGAGGAAACTTTTCACTTTGAAATCTGCCTTCATTTGTACCTGCCAGTTCTCTCTCTCTCTCTCTCCCCCCCTCTCTCTCTCCCCCTCTCTCTCTCCCCTCTCTCTCTCTCTATATATATATAGTGGTAGTAGTGGTTGTATTATAACAAATACAAATCATATATAAGAAATCCGATATATGTTGCTGAAAATATTTAATTAGAGTGCTCAACATATGAAAACGGTTAATTTCATAATTAACACTATCATTTGGAGCTAATATTCCATATTGAAATAAGGTCTGGTCAGACGGAAACTCATCTATGAAATCCAAAGAATGACCGGGTCAAGAGTGGAGAAGGGAGACATTCCACTAACGGAAAGAAACATTTTAAAAATGTACATCTCAAAGCGGTATTGCGACAGTAGGGCTAACTTGGAAAGGCCCTGAACTGTCCGTAAAGTTTACAGTTTACAGTGTATTATTATTATTATTATTATTATTATTATTATTATTATTATTATTATTATTTCCTTGATTTGCGGTTTCATACAATCATATACCAAGTCTTTCACCTGAGACCTAAGGCAAGGTTTTCTTAGGAGGTTATTGAGCATTTTTCTTTTCGTTCTTAATATCATTCGTCTGCCTTCCACCCACTGGGCACAGACACGCGAATATAATTGAAACACTATAAAGGAGAACGGATGAGAAAAAAAAGGGTGGGGAGACAATGTAAACATCTTAACAAACACAGAGTTCATGTGAAACAAGACAGAAAGAGTTTCACATAGGGACACATAAGTTGGGTATAAGGCTTGGGGTGGGGGAGCTATTGAATTAAGAGTATGTGAGCAGTGCCCATTAGCACGATCTTTTGTAT
>VCCN01006430.1:1494698-1506564 GCA_006491835.1 Architeuthis dux | reverse complement strand
AAAACAAAAGAAATTAAATAAAAGTAAAGGAGAAGAAGATATGAGGAGAAAGAAACAAAGAAACAAAAAATAAAGAGAGGCGAGAGAAAGGGGGAGCGAACGAAGAGTGGGTGGGTAGAGTCAGAGGGAAAGAGAAAGGAAAGCAAGAAAGAAAAAAGAAAAAAGAAAAAGAAAAAAAAGAGGTGAGACTAAGGAAAGAGAGAAAAATAATAGAAGAAAAGAAAGCAGAAAAATAAGGAAAGAGAATAAAAGAAAGGGAAAGAAGCAACGAATGAGAATCAGAAAAGAAGAAAGATAAAAAGTGAGGTATTTTTTCACAACGTTAGAAGAAAAAAGAGAGGTAAACATAACAAATAAAAGAAAGAAAAAAGAAAGAAAAAAAGAGAAAAAGAAAAAAGAAAGAAAGAAATCCTACGAGAAATACAAAGAATCTTTTTGAAAGATGAAGAAATGAAGAATGAAGGAACGGTACATGAGAAAGAAAGAAAGAAAGAAAGAAAGAAAGAAAGGAAGAAAGAAAGAAAGAAAGAAAGGGGGAAAAAATAATATAAAAAGGGTGGGAAAATGGACCCCAAGAGAGAAAGGGTCATATTCAACATGACTGGGTGGATATAGGCCATACGGTCCCTTGAAAGGGATCTGTATGATTAAACAAAGTGGGATCATTAATTGGGGTTGGTGAGGAGGAGGGATAAAATATGGATTCCCGAATTGGATTCATCAGAAAGATTTCTTCGTAAAGAGAAAACTAGGAAAAGAGATGATTATTTTTTGTGACAAGGGTGAACACAAAATGGTTGATAGCAGACGTTTAAGGGAAAGCGGTAAATTACCCCTCCATCATGGTTGCCGATGAAAGAAAAGGGTGTGGCAATGAGACACGCATCAATTGGATCCCATTGAAAATCAAACATTCACTTTCAGAACTTTGTGTTAGCTTTTAATCTTGAGGAAAGTGGGAAGAATTAGAGTGAGTCTTTAGATTTGGATTTTTCTAATTTTTTTTTGTTAGTATAGAAGTTTTTGTTATTTTTTTAAATATACCGATGGCATCATTTTAATTGGTATTACTATGGAAGGTAGTTTTTCTTCCAGATTTTGATCAGAGAACGAAGTTCAACCACATACAATTATCGAAACAGCTAGTCTAACAAAATGCAGGTAAACTCATTTGAATCATTCTTAATCTTTTTTTGCTAGTATTTTCTTTCATCTTAAATTGTTTTATATTCACTGCCGTAGACTGACGGTCTGAGCAAGTTGCGATGAAAAGTAACTAAAAATTTCAAGATGAAAGAAAATAGTTTTTCAGTGAAAAAAAACAAAAGAAACTAATACAGGTCTGGTTAGTCACTCAATAGAAACTGTCACCAATGTCTTTTGGCAGCATGCTGTGTTGGGGTGATCAATTAAAAAATGGAAAAAAGGGTGATCAATGAATGAGTTACACCTCTCGTCTTTTGTTGGGAAGTAATCACTAAAAAATTAAAAGCGTGAATGCTGCCGGACACAAAATGGGGATCAGTTTAGCATAAACTTGCATTGCACATTGAGCCCCTTACTAAAAAACTATTTAGGGGGAATTTTAAAAAAAGAAGAATTTTCTAGATATAATAAGGAGTAAATGTGGTGCAGCCTGTAAGCATGATACATACATACATAGATAGCCAGCCAGACCAACTTGAACACTGAAGAAACCTATGTTGACGGTTTTTATTACATGCTATTATTTTGCGTAATGTAAGAATATATCTTTCAACCGTGACTCATCCAAAAATAAAACGGAATTCTCAACCCGTGCTATTTTCATTTTCATTATTAGATTATTAAATTGAGTTAATTGTGACTATTATTTACTTTCATTCTAATTTCATCATAACTTCAACTCCTATTTTTGTTCCCAAATACAATATTTAGAAAATAAAAAAAAATAATGAAAACTAGAAAATCCTGCTGATTTTCTTTTCATACCTGAACTTTCAGTTAAAACACACTTCGCCGAATAGGCTCCATAGCTGCTTAACATCACAACGAACTACGCGAGAACACCTGGCTCTTCCAGCGTGTATCGATGACAGTCGTCCGTGGCAACACGTTCTCCATAATAACAGCGGGAACAGACAGAGTTGTCCGTTAAACAAACAAACTTTCTAATTTATCCAAAGTCTGTAATTACAATGAAAAGCAACTAAAATTGATACGGAAAAAATACTAGTCAAAAATTAATAATGGTTGACAATGCTTCATCTAATTGAAAAAAAACAATCAGGATAATAGTACTACTTCTATAATTAGTGTACGTAAAAACAATAACAAGTATGGCGCCGAATGATCGGGGAAGGGTGTAGGATGAGTTTGAAGGTTAGATTTGATCTTCTGTAATCAGTAAGAGCTCTAATGGCTCAGTTGGTAGAGCAATGTCGTATATAAGCAGCTTCTCGAGGTAACAACGGGTGCGAGTTCGAAGTCTCGTCTAGAGCTTATTCTTTATTCTTGATTTCCAATCTGCGCTGTTTACTCACCGCTGAAGGTCATTCT
Organism: Architeuthis dux; assembly: GCA_006491835.1. Classification (NCBI taxonomy): domain Eukaryota; kingdom Metazoa; phylum Mollusca; class Cephalopoda; order Oegopsida; family Architeuthidae; genus Architeuthis; species Architeuthis dux. The sequence continues at coordinate 1,504,026 of VCCN01006430.1, read as the reverse complement.
ATTAACGACTACCGAAAAAGGTTTCACATTGCAAAGAGACATGACAGCAGATACTGCCCCGGCCCAGAAGTAAAGTATGCCAAGTCTCAGGGGTTCAGTTGCTCTGGGACAGCACCTCCTCATTGCACTAAAAGGGCCCTCCCCTTTAATGCAATGAGGAGGTTCTGTCCCAGAGCAACTGAACCCCTGACATGGGTCGTCCTGACGTCTTCTTGATACCGTTCGCGGAGACTGGGCAATTTCTGTTATTGCCTACATGTACGCGTGTGGCCCTACCCCCACATTACACTTGACCCTGTGTCACAGTCCGTCCTCGTACGGAGGCGAATAAATAACAGAAAATGGGAGTGATTCAAACCCGCTTATATATTAATTCGAATCGCAAAGGTTGGAGCTTTCGGATTGGCTTCTGTTAATTGTCAGAGTAAGCTCTTAAAAATGAAATTTATGTTCGAAAATTTTGACCCCTGGATTTCGTATATATTTCACCAGCATAAAAAATGAATGTGGGTAATTGCTTTTTTCTTCTTATTCCCGTCTGCGATGAGCCGGGGTTTTTGCTCAACTCCCTCAATAATTAAACGTTCTTTAACGAGTGTTTGCTTAAGAGAGAATAAATAATTACGGTTATCACTTTTCAAAGAAGCTGAAGATTTACAACGGCAATCAAGATGTTTAATTGAGGCCATTAACACCGATGCTTCTCGACAAAGAAACCTTTCTTTTAGTGCAGCGTTGGTTTCCAAATTATTTATACAAGCTGAAAAATCCGCCCTGCGGAAGGCCTAAATGGGGCCAATAAGAGATTATGGATTATGTATTTATTGAATCATACCTTATTTTAAAATCATCACCATCATGAACTCTTGGAGCATATTTAACTTAAATATCTGGGAGGATTTCACATAAGATTACAAGTACCTACATTTTATTTGCAAATAAATAAATAAATAAGTGAAACTACTCTATAATTAGCATTTGATAGTTATCTCCTTTGGGAAATTGCTTCATTATAGGGATTAGCGCGAACGCTGAACCCAAACTATTATTATTAACATTTTATTTTAGACTATTCAAAAACTAATGTACTAAAACATCCATGGGGTCCTATTAGTACACACATCAAATTTCATGAGAATATGCCGTGTGGTTTCTGAGTTACGCTGTTACATGCAGACAGACAGACACACGTTGAATTATAGTAGTATCTGATAGAGAATAAGCCTGGTCTCTGCAGGGTCAAATTCCACTCCAACTTCTATTTTGACTGAAGATGATTACTGCAACTTTTGTATTGTATATATAATAAATAAATTCGTAAATTTACAAGACATGTCAGTTTGGCTCATTTGGTAAGAGAGCCGCCTCGCAATCACTAGGTCTTGATTTCAAATCACTGTAGGGAATTGTTAATTTTATATATCTGTTTGGTTTAACCTGATGTGATAGACAAACAATGAAGAGTTTACGCCCTTAAATCTGGTGAGGATTGTTCTTGTTCTTGTTGTTACGGGGGGGAACAAAGTCAACTCCAGCTTGTACTAGAGTTTGACAAGATCTGTGGAATTCATTTAACATATATACTGCTTTTGTCTATGTTTCTTTCTTCACCTCAATTGGTGATACATAATTGGAGACGCTACCAAGGATGCGAAATTTGTTTGTAGAAATATTCGTCTTGATTAATAAAATTTGGAATTACGACAAGTTTAGCAGAATTATCTTGATTTTCGTTTTTTTAGATGAAGCATTATCAACCATTAATCATTTTGGATTAGTGTTTTCTTTCATCTTAATTTTAGTTGCGTTTAATCACAGCTACTCACACCATCAGTCTACGGTTGTCAGTAAACAGCGCAGATCGGAAATATCTAAAGCAGAGGTGGGCAAACCTTTCTCACCGAGGGCCACATGGAACATCTGTAAGGTCTCTAGCGGCCGCATTTAACAAAAAACTAAATTTACTAAAAGATAAAATTGTATTTTCACATGAAAAAACAATTATTAATACAACTGTATTATTTGGCACATAAAGAAATGTAACAGATGAAACTGAATTTAATATTATGTTGCTTCATAAATGTGAGAATGTCTGGGATAACACAAATTGACGTCACCGTGCAAGAACGTTCGCGGGCCGCACAAATAAGCCTCGTGTGCCGCATGTGGCATGCGGGCCGTAGTTTGCTCACCCCTGATCTAAAGGATAAGCTCTCGGTGAACCCTTAAACTTACCCTTCATTTTCCCGGATCTCTTGGCGGCATATTTGTTATTGTTTTTACGTACACTAATAGTTGTAATATTTTCTTGATTTTATTTTTTTAGATAAAGCAAAGTCAACCATTAATGATTTTTGACGTTCATCTTAATTTTAGTTGCTTTTCCTTGCAACTACTCAGGTCGTCAGTCTACGACCGTTAGTACAAATAAACAGGCTTCCCGAGGCAGAAGGGATGTGAGTTCGAGTCTCACCGACAGCTTATCCGTTATATCTGATCTGCGCTGTTTATTCATTGCTGTAGACTGACGGTCTGAGTAATTGCGATGAGAAGCAACTAAAATTAAGATAACAGATAATACTAATACAAATTATTAACGGTTGATGAAGTAAAATCAACTGAATTCTGGCGCTTCTAATAGATAAAGCGCCGGATGAATCGGATCCAAGAATGACGGTAAGTATTGATTTATAAAGCAAATCCGAAAAAAAAATCAATATTCAAGGAGCAGTTTAGGAGGGGTGGGGCGCTTTACGGGGTGGACAGTGGAATCGGCAAGGCAAGTTCAAACTCTTCGCACTAATGCCCTTGGGAAAGGCATGACCCCGTCAGCCCCCCCGTTTCCAATTTTCAGTTGATTACCCCCAACACGGAATGCTGCCAAAAGACGTTGGTCACAGTGACAGTTTCTATTGAGTGACTAACCAGACCTGTTTGTGAGATTTACACTCTTAATTTTGTATTTTAAGGCTGTGGTTCCCAAGCTTTTCTCTCTCCCTCCTCTTTCTCTCTTACCTTGCGGGGAGCCGCGGCACACACTGGTTTAAGCGACTACTCTCCAACAATTCTCTCACAAGGCACAAGACCGCACATATACAATCTGGCAAACACAGCATTTGAAACCTTCGCTTGAACTTGAACATGAAAAGAAGCCGGCGAAGTTAGGTATTTGCTAAGCTTCGGTGAGAATCGAATTCACTACTGTAGTAATTGTAGACTTGCTTGCTAATTATTACACCACGAATTGAAACCCAAGATATTTACTAGGCTTTGCTTAGTACGGCACAAGGCCACAAGTGTGAGGCACTCCGTGAGGATCGAAATCGCTACAGTAGAAATGGGCTGCGATATTAGTTTGTTAACCATTACGCCATGGCGACGCACACAAGAAGCTGGTGACGATAAGATCCTAGTTGAAGAAATAGTTGCAAATACAGGCAAACTCCGCTAAATGCTACTTAAATCAACGCTTAACTTCAGTTACCGCGTGGAAACTGCGATGCAATTATTCAGTTACCGCGATCTGAAAGGACGAGGATTCATTGTAATTATTCCCATTGATTCTATCAATTGTTTAACGCGAATTCGTCTTACGTAAATAGAAATTGGGATGAATTAATCACGTACATAGGCACTTGCCAGTTTTTAAATCATATTCAGTTATATCTTATTACTCCATCTTAATATGATTTCTTTTTATCCCAACATTCTGGGTCGATACACTCTTCATTATTACTATTATTTTATTACTAGTTTTACTCCGTCTTATTATTGTGTCTGCTTATCACAGCACATCGAGTCGATCAACTCCTCGACCGTTGAGCAAACGTCTTTCATGTACGTCACTTTAACCACTTCGGATGAAAAGCAACCATAATATGATTGAATGAAACTTGTTTAATTTTTTTTTTTGAAATAGTGAACATGCTACATAGTATTGCTAAGTAGCAAAACAAAAGATGACACAGAGAATTGAAAAGGAGACAGCGGCAAGATGGCGACGGATTGTGCTCAGCTAAACCATCAACGTCCTCTGTGGCCGAAGTGGTTCTTTCTTCTTTCTTTCTTCCTATCTTTCTTTCTCTTTCTTTCTTTCTTTCTTTTTATTTTCATTTTTCTCCTTTTTTCTTTCTTTCTTTCTTACAGATTGTGCTCCGCTAAACCATCCACATCCTCTGTGGCCGAAGTGGTTTTTCTTTCTTTTCTTTTTCTTCTTTTCTTTTTCTTTCTTTCTTTCTTTCTCTTTTCATTTTTCTCCTTTTTTCTTTCTTTCGTACAGATTGTACTCCGCTAAACCATCCACGTTCTCTGTGGCCGAAGTGTTTTTTCTTTCTTTCTTCCTATCTTCTCTTTCTTTCTTTCTTTTTCTTTCTTTCTTTCTTTTTATTTTCATTTTTCTCCTTTTCTTTTTCTTTCTTTCTTACAGATTGTGCTGCGCTAAACCATCCACGTCCTCTGGGCCGAAGTGGTTCTTTCTTTCTTTCTTCTTTCTGTTTTCTTTTTTCTTTACCCTATCTTTTTCTTTCTTTTTTCTTTCCTTCCGTCCTTCTCCCTAGAGCTGTTGTCAATGGAGATATTGGTGAGAATGCTCTAATCAAAAACAAAGCCTCTGCACATTTCCTTCTCGACCGCTCGGTCCGCTCGGTCCCCTCGGTCCACCCTTCCACCTGTCTGGACATGGCAAAGACCAAATAACAAGAGGCTTCAATTCTACCTTGTCCAATTCCAACCTTCCCCGTTTAGCAAAGCTCTGACCAACAGGGAAATCATTTCCAATCGAAAATGGCACCCCGCCCCTCTGTGCGCAGGCCGAAGCGACTTTGGCCGCAAACCGATTGGTTGGGTGTTTAAAGGTAGGGACAGGGGTCAGGAGCAATGGAGGGGAGCGAATACTTTCTAAATAATTGATTTAAGCCTGAATTTGGGGCGCTCATCGTCGTTTCGACAGCACATTCATCACCATCAACATCATCATCATCATTATCATCCTAGTTCGATTCGTGCACACAATTAATGCAAAATCAAGTCCCTCCCCACCTCACAACCCTCTTGAGAAATTTGATATGCGTTTTATGCACCCATTAATTGCAAATGACTGAAATATATTACACTTACTTACTGTTGTAGTTAAAAGGTTAGCTACAAGTTGGAGCTATGCTTTTCTCTTTTAAATTATGACGATATAAGTTTCTTTATAAAATGATAGGTCATAAGAAAATGACGTACCAATGAACATGTATATAGTTTATGTCAAAAAACATGTATTATGATGAATAATAATGTTGACTGTTCTTTTGAAACACGCAAGGTAGTTGCAACTAAAATGTTTTAAAATGTAATAAAGAATCTAATCATTGTTTTTCCCTTATTCACTTATGTATTTATTTACCAATTATTGCTGTTTTCCTGTTAAGCTATTTTTCCATTTAATCGTTTGTTACAAATTGACTTGTTTTTCTTTTAACTAAAATTCATGTAGACTGGCTATCAGATATAGAACTGCAGGAAATCCGAAAAAATATAGAAAAAGAAGAAAGTGGCTTACGCTCAGGGGAATACCCCGACACAATTAACATACTAATCGAAGAAGTAGAAACAAAAACCCCGACCAAAATACAAGTCAAAGACGGAAGAAGAAAAGGCCCTGATACAAAGCCTAAAGCAAGGAGAAAAGAAACCACTCCCATCCCTTAGGGGAAAGGATTGGATAAAGGTTAAGAAAAACAACTGAACATGTCAATTCCCTCTTACAGCATATTGAAAACAAAATAACGGAACTCAACAACCTCATCTATGCTGGTGTAAAAATGGTAACAGACATCTTTACGACACAAGAAGAAACCCTGAACAACAAGAACAAACAACGTGCCTGGGAGAGTAGATTAGAAAAACAGATCTACCAACTATAGAGAGATGAAAGATTACTAAAAAAAACATATTGCATATGAACAGACCACGGGCAAGACTATGTGACACATACAAGATAAGACAGAAAGAGGTACTCGCTGCTGTGGAAGAAATACACCAAGGAAGACTAACCAAAAAAGAAAAACTGGAGAGATATAGTCATGGGATTGCCCGCTATCACACTTTTCAAAACAACGAAAGAAAATTCTACCAAGATTTCAATGGAGAAAGAAGACAAAACATGAAACCAGACGGCACAGACGCAAAGAACTTCTGGAATGACATATGGGGATCTCAGAAGAGACACAACGAATCACCAGACTAGTTAGAGAATATTAAAAACGAACTCCAAGACATAGAAGGAGGGAGAAAAAATATAATTGAATACAACCACACTGAAAAACAATTTCCGAAAAATAGCCAACTGGAAAGCACCAGTACCTGATGAGATCCAAGGATATTGGTTTAGGAAATTCACCACACTACATGACAGACTGGTCCACCAACTTCAAAGTTGCCTAGATGAAGGCGAGGTCCCAGAATGGATGGCCAGAGGCAGAACAACCCTGATCCAAAAGGACACTGAAAAAGGGAATCAGGCAAGTAACTATAGACCAATCACTTGCCTACGACTAATCTGGAAAATTCTGACTGGACAGGTAGCATGGAAAGAAAAGGTCTCCTACCAGAAGAACAGAAAGGATGCAGAAAAAGAACCAAAGGAGCGAATGAATTGCACTTCATTGACCAGATGATCCTGAAATAAGTAAGGAAGAGAAGAAAAATTGGTTGGATTGATTAAATGTATACGACATGATCCCACATAGCTGGATAGTCGAATGCCACGGAATATTTAAGAGTAGCGAATCAGTGGTGAGATTCATAGCCAACTGTATAAAAAAAAACTGGAAAGTAGACTTGACAGATGCAGGAGAAAACTTCCCAGAGGTAAATATAAAAAGGGGAATTTTTCAGATTGGCTCTCTATCCTCACTACTATTTGTAATAACAATTATACCACTAAACAGAATCTTGAAGAACAGCAAAGGATACCAATTCTCCAAAACAAAGGGAAAAGTCAACCACCTCATATACATGGATGACATGAAGCTATTTGCAAAGAACAGAGAAGAGCTCGAAATGTTGTTCAACAAAGCTAAAGAATACAGACATGGCATTGGGATGAAGATCAAAATAAATCGCAACTATATCGTAAACTAGCATTCCAAGGGAAATTATGAATCACAGCTATCTATATATGCTTCTTTTTACCCCGTAAGTTAAACAGTGGTGATGGGAAGTGATCACTAAAAATGTCCAAACTTTCATAAAACAAGTGAAAATGCTGCTGGATATAAACTAAGGGATCAATTTGGCATAAGCTTACATTGTAAATTGACCCCCACCCCCAATAAAAAACTTATTTTGGGGTGCATTTAAAAAAAAACAGTTTCTCTAATCATTGTGGGGAGTGTGAGCACAGCATTTCAAGTAGTGCTGGGCGAAGTCCAGATACATAGATAGATACATATAAATGTCAGAACACATGAATAACATACTCCCAGCATCAGTGTTTAAACCGGTCTGTTGTGGGTAGCGTTGCTTAATAATAATATTTAAGATGTTCAAAATGTTAAAACAAGTGTTGAAATTCATAACGAAAGCGATGGGAAATTGGCGAGTAAAACTAACTGCAGGTGGAGACTAGCACGCCGAGGTCAACATAAGAAAGAGGAATCTAGCCAAGGGAACTCGCCACAACTATTCATCATAACAATAATACCGTTCAATCAGATTTTGCAAAAGTGTAATGGAGGATATATAATTGCAAAATCACCGGAAATACTCAAACACATTATGTTTATGGATGACTTGAGAATCTTTGCCAAGAACAAAAAAAGAATTAGAGATCTTAATACAAACGGTTACGATCTTCAGCCAGGACATCGGGATGGAGTTCGGATTCGAGAAATGTGGAATGCTAGTGATGCACAAGGGGAAAAGAGAAACAACAGAAGAAATAGAATAACCTAAGCAGCACGCTCTAGGGGGGGGATACTAGAAGCTGAATTAAATAAAAGAAAAAGTCGGCAAAAATGTCCCAGAAGAACGAAGAAAATATTAGGAACTAACAGCAGGAACTTGATCACTGGAATACATACCTGGACGGTCTCTATTGTAAGATATCCAAGACCCTTCTTAAACTGGATAAGAGAAGAACTGAAGAGGTTGAATCACAAAACAAGGATATTGATGACAATGCATCAAATACCTAAGAGATGATGTCGATAGACTATAGGTGAACAGGAAAAAGGAGGAAAGAGGGCTCGTCAGCATTGAAGTTTGCTTCGACTTCGCCAACAAGGGTCTTGAGAACTACGCATACCTGAGTCATGAAAGATTACTTGCAACAGCAGAAAATTGCAATAGAACTAACGGGAGGGCGAATGAAGAACCAGAAAACTGCCAAACGAGAAGACAGAACTGGAAAGAAAGGCATCTTCAGGGGGAAAATTGAAGGGATTGTAGATTAAACGACATGGACATGGTTCCACAGAGGACATCTGAATAGAGAAACTGAGTCATTATTAATGGCGGCACAACACAACCACATGAGAACCAATGAAGCCAAGATTGACAAGACAGGAAAATAGAAAATGCAGACTGTGTGGAGATAAGAAATGCAACCATTAGCTACATAATAAGTGAATACAACAGAAATAGGTACGACTGATCGGGAAGGATGATCCATTGGAGACTGTGCAAAGGATTAAGATTTGACCATGCAAACCAATGGCATATGCACAAATCAAAATCTGACTTGGAGAATAAACAAGAAAAAGTTTAACGATGCGTCCACCATCCTTATGTCCATATCTGTGTTTTCCGATTTCAAAGGGATTCTAAACGAAGTAGTAGTCGAAATCAATGCGTCCGTTGCAAAAATACGTTAGCACACAATTCCATTATGTGAACACTACTGAAGAGACTAGCATAACTGGTGAAATATATAGAGTCCTAACCCAGAAATAAATACCATCCGATCAGGTTGACTCTCTCCAAGATTTATTGATAGACATTTTTCTATACGTCGTGCTTGCATTTTCATTCCAGCAGGGATTAAGCAAGGTTATAAGTAGTAGTTATTCGTTTCTATTCCTCTAGACCAGTGGTTCTTAAATCGTGTACACCAAGTGTGCCGTGAAAGTTCATCCAAATTCATACAAATTTATTGATAACTTTATTAAGTGACAAGAAATCGAATTGATGGAACAGGAAAGACGAACAGAAAGCGTTCATTGCGAGAAACAAAGGGATAAAATTGAAAAACAGGACATGTTTTGTCTTACATTTATATTTCTGCTCTACTTTTTGTGTATTGAGCACTCTGATAATAAAACAATTTATATAATATACATAC
>VCCN01006430.1:1328140-1347959 GCA_006491835.1 Architeuthis dux | reverse complement strand
GCGTGTGGGCATGCGTGTGTTTTTGTGTGCGTGTGTGTGTATTTATGCGCATGTTTGCATGTGCGTGTTTTGTTAGGAAATAGGCGAAATGGAAGGTATAGAGCCACGGGAAATGGGGTCCTCTGAACGTGTGGTTATTATGCATTGCAAATGTATAAGCGTGTGTTTGTTCACGTTTACACGAAGTACTTATGCGTGTGTGTGTGTGTGTGGTTTTGTTCTTTTCCCAAGCCGCTAAGGAACCAGGTCAAAGTGTTTGACCTAGAAAGGTTAATGGGTTGACCTTTCGTAAGATATCAGCTCCCCACACAAGACTTATTGTCTGGGGGATGGCTATTTAAAAGATTACCCACTGAGCCTGAAAAAAGATCTAAATGGATATTTTAATTAGTACAGACATTGGCTTGTTAGTAAGTGGCACACGGATAAATTATATGTGTGTGCGTTTCTGATATTCACTATGCACTGTGTGAATATGTGTGTGCACGCACTTGTATGTGTATTCTAGTGGGGGTAGCGCGTGGTAGCGCGTGGTAGCGCGTGGTAGCGTGCGTGTGCTGATTATTGTAAACTGATATGAAAACCCGCCGTTAAATAGACTAATAGAATCATTAGGGAGGGTGGTGTTTTGCCAGTCCACTTGCTTGGCCTCCTTAGAGACATGTACGGGACGGATCGTCTCGTTAAGAAGTTGACAACTCCATCTGATTTAGCCCATCGTTTGTTTTCGTTTGCAAAATTGAACCAAGCTGCAAATCTTCACAAGTCATATGATTAGTCACATGATCTCAGTATATATACACCTGCTTCGAAAAGCCAAAGAATCTGCGCCACCACCAAGCAAGCGCCATCACGAAGACCAACGAATTCTCCAAACAGGTCAGGGACAAAGTTGTGGAGAAGTATAGATAGAAGGTCATAGAAAAAGATCCCAAACTTCGAACATCCCATGGAACACTATTAAATCCATTATTACAAAATGGAAAGTCTATGGCACCACAACAAACCTGTCAAGAGAGGGCCGCTCACCAAAACACAATAAAGAGGGGCACTAATCAGATAGGCAACAAATATAACCCTAAAAGGGCTGGAAAGTTCCACTGTGGAGATTGGTGTACCTGTCCATAGGATTACTTTAAGTGTTAAAATACAGTTGCACGCAAAAGTATTCGACCCCCTTGGTATTTTTCCTATTTTGTTGCATTACAACCTGTAATGAAAATGGATTTTAAAATTTGTTATATCGTTGACCTACACAAAATAATCCAAATTGTCGGAGTGAATTTCTTTAAACAAAACCTTGTTTTAAAAAAGTTTAAAGAATACAAATCTGAAAAATGGTGCGTGCATAACTATTCAACCCCTAAATTATTTTCCTTATTTTTGATTTGATGACATTTATCTATTCAATTAGCGTTAGTAAAACAGTTTAGTACGTGAATTGATAAATAAATAAGAGAGAATTGATATTATTAATTATTTTATTTCCATAAATAGCAATAATAACTTCTATATAACTATTCGACCTGTCAACTAATACTTAGTCGAGGCTCCTTTGGCACTGATCACTGCTAAAAGACGTTTTCTGTAGCCTTCGACGAGGCTTCTGCATATCTCAACTGGTATTTTTGAGCATTCCTCTATGCAGAATCGTTCCAAATCGGTCAGATTCGATGGCTTCGTTTGGATTGGATTTAGGCCAGGATATCGAGAAGGCCATTCCATTACCCTAACCTTATTCTTCTTAAACCGTTCTGAGGTGCTTTTCGAGGTATGTTTCGGGTCATTGTCTTATTGGAAGATGAATCGCCTACACAATCTAAGCTGGAAAGATGTTTTGAAAGATGTTTCGAAAGAATGGACTGATATTCTGCAAAACGATGGATACTGCTTGTTTCAGCAGACCCCAGACTGAAACTCCAAGAGAGTGAATAACAAAAACATAGAAAGAGAACTGAAAGAAGTTGTGGAATATGAAGGTGATGATCAATAACACGGAACTCGGTTTCATCCAAAATATCCTTGTAAGAAGATTGGAACAATTGGAAAGTTGCGAAAGAATCATAACTACTCAGACGAGCATTGCTGAAATCTGCAAGAATACTGAAGTGAGTACAGGCAGGTTTAACCCCTTATGAGGCAAGTGACTATATATGATCGCTTAAATTGGGTCTAAAGATTTTTTTATATTTTCCATTTTTGTTCACCTTTTAGGCGAGGCACCATATATGATCACTTAATCAGAGGGAGTTTTGCTCCCATAAACAAAGAAAATTCAGAAAACTGAAAATATCGTAATCAGGTCTTGTTTAACATTTAGGGCTGCCCTATAAAGGATTAAGAAGAGTTGATGTCATTTGGTCCTTAGTGAAATCTATAAAATAAGTATCAATATTATTATTTCTTTCACATCTATATATTTGCTTTGTCAAAGGAGAATGAATGCCTTCCTTGATAATAGTCAACATTATGTTCTCTTGATGCAGGATAGCGTGAACAATCCTATTGTCATGAACTTTCAAAACTAGGTCTTGCTATTTGAAAGTTAGGTCAAAGAGAACTACGTTCACGGACATTTGATTCAGTTTGTGTTTGATCATATGAGAAAAACAAAGCCCTGGCGCAAAATCTCGAAGTGGAATTTCTCGAAAATATTTCAAGACACAAGGTCGATGAATTTGTGGAATCCGGAAAGATATTATGTTCGTATGACCTTCCGTTTAGGATTTGAACAGGTAAATGTGAATATCCTCCAAATCCCGCATTGTATGGATGGAAACGTGACGAGGAAAACAAAGTCCTTATTCCAGTTGCAATACCTGATGGCATCTCATCAACACCAAATGAGATCATCAATCAAATAAAATGTGGCTGCTCATCAAGTGTACCATGGGTAAGTAAAATATGTTCCTGTGTATCAGCAAAGATCTTTTGCAGTTTAATGTGCGCTTGCCGTTGAGAGGTTGAACTAAGCTGCAGTGACGAAACCAAGTTTGTTGCGGAATTACTGGATGAGGATATTGAAGACTGGAGTGTCTGTGCTCTTTGCAGTTGTGTAAATTCAAATGATGACAGTTTGCAACCAGACACTGTGATAAACTCAGCAAGAGTTTAATATCATTTTTATGGGATGTAAACCTATCTTGATCTTTTTGTTGTGTTGTATCATAATGGTGAAGCTTTAAATGATTATTATCTAATTTTCTGTTGATTTTCGACCCTTGGTCCTTGTAACAATTTGTTTCAGCCCAGCTCAAAATTTCCTTTCCAATGTTAATAAGTGTATATTCGGACAACTTGAATTTCACCCGCTGTTGGACCCCAGCCCAAATGACACCATTATGGATTTGCCCAAATATCTCAGTTTGACCAAACTTTGACGGATTGCATCAGTTAGATTCTGATTCACGACTAAATTCTGATGAAAAATAGAGAAAACAACTACTGCACACCAAAAGTCAAGATTAGCACCCATTTCTTCTAGACTATTGCCAAGACAATTGCTATGAATTGTAAGTATCCAAGTAATAAGCATTAAAACAATTACAATTGTTTGAACTTCTTCATCTAAACATAATTCGGTTAAATAATCCTTAAATATTCGGTTAAATAATCCTTAAGGAATTCATGTCTAACTGGTAGAATACTTTCAAAATGAATCAATTCATAGACAAGAGATTTTCACAACTTAAAAACTCTCTTGCAAAGTCTGTCAGGAAGGGCGTCATTTATGTTTTCTTTGTGTAGAATTACATTCCAGTTATCCCTTGCCATTCACGGGGGGTTAGGGGCACCAAGGCGCCGCGAATGCGCTAAATCCGCGAATAATTGTTGCTACCCCCCCACACACACACACACCTCTTCTCAGAAATCCTCTGTGAGTACGAAAGTATTTTTTCTTGCAGTTAGAACCAAAATTAAACTTTCCAAGAAGATATTTGATTATTGCAATACGTTTTAAAAGAGTGTTTTAAAAAGTGCGTGTTAGATGCTAGTAAAAAAAACATAAATTTCATAAAACTACAGTGAAGTGATTATTAACATATTTTTCCTTTGTATGCTACTATTTATCTTCATCTAAATATTGTTGTGATACTGATACAATGCCAGGGTCCAACCAATGAGGCAAAAGAGTTATTGCCCCTTGAATTTTTTTATTTTCGACGCCGGACATACACGAAAAAATCCCCAAAGAAATCTTTATTTTTTTAATCTTAATCTTCAATTTGATTTCTTTTTTTTATTTTGAAATTTATTTAAAAAAAATTCTTTTTCAATTTACAACAACAAATGTTGGTGTGATTTTTATTCATTGCTGTCACGTGGCAATGTTTTAACTTTTTAAATTTAATTATTAAATTTCTGCACACAAAAAAAATCACAAGTTCTTTGGCTTATTTCATTTTTATTGATTTCTTACCCATTTACCTTCATCTTAATAGTTTAATTGCTCTTTATCGTATTTTAATTTTTTCTACAATCCGCCACATGGCGCTTTAAAAGGTTTGAAAACACAGCGACGGTCCAGTCGACATCGTAAAACGTTCTGAAGACAAGCCTTTCTTATAGCAATGGGAAAGAGAAAGGATTGCCATGCTATAAGGCCGAAGCTTCTCTTTCTTATCCTGGAAGAGACATGAAGATGTCTGAAAAAGTGATTCAATTGGGTTCCAATAATTTTGCTAACTATTTGAATGTTCAGCGGCAAAAGGGCGATCATGTTTTGTCTATAGCAGCTACAACAAAATAAGAACTGGCCGTGAGTTTAGCCGGAGAGATGGAAAACAAATTCAATTGAATGATACACACAACACCCGGGTCGTATAAAGCCAATGTATCTTTGGAAGCAGACCCTGGTCTCATGTCCCATGAACGAATTAATTACATGGTAAATACAAATTGAAGGCTACACAAGTATCCACCGAGGCAAACTTTGATATGATGTGGGAAGAAGATACACACAACACCCGGGTCGTATAAAGCCAATGTAACTTTGGAATCAGACCCTGCTCTCATGTCCCATGAACGAATTAATTACATGGTAAATACAAATTGAAGGCTACACAAGTATCCACCGAGGCAAACTTTGATATGATGTGGGAAGAAGATACACACAACACCCGGGTCGTATAAAGCCAATGTATCTTTGAAGAAGATAAGAACATATCGCGAAGCTTCAACTTGAAATATACACAAGGAGTAGCCGATTACTTCCTCTCGCGTCATCTGGTGTTCTCACTTCAACTTTGAACAATAAAACAACACAAAACAATACTTTTCTTACACCTACCCAAACCTACGATTGGCTTACACTTCCCATGTAGATCTTCTGGGAAAAACATCCGATGTTGTCTTTGACCTTAATCTGAACGGTTCATCTTTCAATAGCGCCAAAGATAAAGAGGTCATCGGTGATATTGCAATGAAATATACCGGCCACAAAACAAATATTGACAACGAAATTCAATTGCGTTTCACAACATTGGCCACAAGTGGAAAGGTTAACATGAATACAAAATCTGATCAATTGCGTTTCACAATATTGGCCACATGTGGAAACATTAACATGAATACAAAATCTGATCGCAAAAAACAGATCCTTGTATTAAATGGTTAGACTTAAACTTCCATTGCAACAACTCCGTCAAATCAATGCTTCTTATAACTTGAAACATAACAGCAATTTGTCTTCCCCTTGATATGAGTTATCCAAGCTCACGAAGAAACTACAGAAAGATGACGATTGAAATGAAAAGAAACTTGCCCAAGATGCTCATGACTAAAATGGACCTGGCACTCAACGGCAATCCAATGTTCAACATGGGTGCCAATTATGGAAAACAAAGAGACAACATCGATATGAAAGTTGACATCACAGAATCCAGTAGTCAAAAGATAACAGTTTCAGGAAACATCAGCTTTTCAGGTAGCAGAAAGACCGGCAATGTTGGAATCAAATCAAGATATATCAATGTATCTGCTGATGGTGCTTTCGAATATCTAGGCACTCGGTCTACTGGTGGTGAGCTGAAAATGATGCCTTATTTTGAAATTCACAAAAAAACAGTTTAACATCGACATGAAAAAAGTTACGTTTGACGGTGATTGGGTTCGATCTCAGAAATTCAAAGCTGTCTTTCAATTGAATAACGAACAAATGGTTGACTTGGACATGAACTACAACTTTAACAGCATTAGTGACTTCGTCGTAAACATGACTGCGCTTACATCTCACAGACGTTACAAAGAGTTCCAGCTTGACTTGACAAACAAAGACATGCCCGATGCAATGTTCCAGAACTCAAGAAGAGTCCACAATCTTTCGCTCGATGTCCAACTTTTGGATCTCAATGAATGAAAGAGTACGTTTGTATTGAAAGGTAATCTCGATTCTATGACAGCAAGAATCATCACCAGCATTGCTAATAAAGAAGTTAACAGGATCGATGTCAGCCTTAAAGAATATGGGCGTTCGATTAACGTCAAGGTAAACGGACCAAATGCTGTCAACTTTGATTTTAATGTGGACCTCGATAGAGAAACAATCACTTTCAACATGGCATAAACATTCACCCTGAATGAAAAATACGAAATGTCCGCTTCCTTCGAACATCTGTCTAAACTGCAAATCAAGACATCTATTCCATCCTATAAAGATGTTTTCGGGAAATCTGAGAGCTTTCAGCGTACAGATAAAGTTCAGTCAATGATTCAGTGTTGCCAAATACATTTTGTGTCTAGTGTGGAGGTTGCTGAACGGGATGTGATGAAATTAAGTAAACGTATGCCAAACTTCAACTTGAATGTTTGGGATATTTACTATAAGATGAAACCACCCTCCAACCTCGACGATTACATCCCTCCAGTCAAAGGTGCGTCCCCTTTTACAGCTTTTAAAAATCAACCTTTTGAAGTTTTGTATAATTTACAAATGACAACCAATATAATTCTTTTATTTTTGAAAACGATTAATAAAAAATATCATTTAATGCTTTTAGCTCATTCCAAGGGTAGATAATCCTTTCCTACATCTCAATAGTCTCCTCTTTAAGAAATCGAAGCCTTTAACCGATCAATATTGCTCATAATCTCCTGCTAAGACGGTGATATTTGCAAAGAAATTCAGACTTTATCTGTGAAATGTTAGTTCTTTGTTGTTTTCTTAATTGACGAGAAATGTTGATGATTTCTTTTCAGCCGAGGCCACCCTGTTCGCTGGTCACCACATCGCCACGTTTGATGGACGCTATCTGAATTACAAGGGTGCGTCTTGACACATGACTTCGTCGATGGTAACGTTACAGTTGTGGCCAACTTCGACACAGACCGCAGAGCCATACCACAGAAATCCCTCAGCGTGACAACGGCTCATCGTGAAAAATTTGAATTGTCCAGAATAGACAGAGAAATTATCTTTATTGTTTCAGAATTAACATTTTCTTGCCATTTTCCCACGATTTTACCTGAACACCGATGTTATCTTGGACTTTAAAAAGATTTTAAAATCTATCTTGTGATAATTTCTAGTGCAATAAAATCTAATCTAAGCAAATTGAATTGTTTTTTCTTTTTTCTGTAATCCAGTGACGCTGTCCAGTCAGGTAACAAGATGTATATAAGAAGAAAAAAGAAAGCACCATTGGGTTCCTCCAATCCACTCTAAGTCTGTCCAAAAATTTATTTTCAACTTTAATTACAATATTACACTAACTTTCACCCAATCCATGCAAAAACGTTTTAAATTTGTCTTGAAAAGAACTGAGCATATGTTGGTGGCCATTTCAGTCAAGGGAGATAATTCAGCCAGGATTTTATTTCTACCAAGGGAGATAATTCAGCAAGGCTTTCATTTCGCCTGAATTATAAGCAGACGATACTTTTTTTTATTATTATCAATCATTTCGCTTCGCCACGATGCTCGAAATTCTTAAATTACTGCCAATAAAGAAATAACAATATCAAACTGAGCAGTTGTTCCAAAAACATGGTTAATGGTCTGAAGATAATCAGAATAAAAGCCGTGAATAATGTAAAAAGTCATAAATAATTCTTAAGCAAATTCTAAATTGCGACAGAATTGGATAAAAATTTCAATAACTAACAATCGAGTCTGGTATTTGCTCTTAATATTCTTGATATTATTTGACTTAAATGAGATCGACTAAATTTTTGCAGTATTTTTCCAAAATTATTTGTTCTGCCTTTCAGTTTTTTAGTTTTTTATCGAAAAAAAAAATGTGTTGTAATAATATTTAAAAAATTATATTTTCAGTTTGAATGTTCAAAGATTTGATGGCAATGCCTGAATAATAGAGACATGAAAATTATAAATCAGTTTTAAAATTCTGTCTTAAATCAGAAGATTACCAAATTCCAATAACTTTTCAAATTTATCATTGTTAAAATTGTTTAAATATTGAAAAGAGATTTTTCAAGCAAAATAAAAAATCTAAAATTAATTATGTTCGGGTTTGATTTGATTTTTAATAAACTATTTTTTTTTTTTTACTTATTTATTTGTTTCTCTTCAAGTGGAAAAAGTGATCAAAGTTTAAATACAAATAACAAAGGGAAAAAAAAAATTTAAATCCAAGTTAAAAATCCAAACTGCAAAATATTTTTGAAAAAAAAATTCTAACAATATTTTGTGTGTAGACTTACACTTCCACAAATAATAACAAAATAGATTTATTTTATTTTTTATGTTATTATTTTCCTTTATCAAATTTCTCCCCCAAAATATCTGTAATTATTTTTGTCGAGGAAAGAAAATTCGGTACGTGTCACTAAATTAAACAAAAGCAAAAATCACCTGGACATTGTCACAAAGAAATACCACACGACACGATTTTTGACAATGTTTTTATACATTTCTCCTGCCAATAATAAAAATGTATGTTAGAATGTGGAATATGAGTAACAGATAATAATTTATAACAAATAATAATCTATAAGAAATAGTAAATTCATAACAAATAATAATTTATGTTTGAATGTGGAATATTATGAATTCGGTGATCTAATTCATCATCAAAATTGACAGTTTCAATATCTTTATGCAAAACACGAAAATAAATACGAAAAAACTCAATTTTGAAATCTTTTTTATAAAAAAAAAATTAAACAAACGAAAATATTTGTTTTTAAGTAAAGAATAAGAACTAAACTTACTTTTACCATTGTGTTTAGTTTAACAATGGAAGAGATGAGTCAAATGTGTCGTCTGCTTTTAACCTCGATTCGTTCTCTCGGATTTAAGGCGATTAAGAATGAGAACACGTTCAAAATATGAAAGCCATCTGACGATCAAGATTATCTTTAAATAAAAATCCATCTTTGCAGATTAAACCCAATGAAACCGTCAAAAACCCCAAGAGATTTAACAGCGATTGATCGGCAGAAGAATGCACGACGCTAGCCGTTCAATTGTTTGAATGTCGTGACTGATAGCTAGGGTTGGCTCAAGGTACTGGCAACATGGTGAGTCGGCCACTGCGCCAAGTGATGGTGGGTGTCTATCATAAATTACTAAAACGTAACAATTTTTTTTTAAATTAGTGAATGAGCCATTTTACAATAAGCACCAGAAACAGTAGATTTTTGTATAGAGAAAAAAAAACTAAAAAGATGTATGTGTGTGCGTATATTGCATGTGTGTATGGTGCATATGTGTGGCATGTGTCTTTATATACTGTGTATGCGTATGCCAATATGGCATGTGTGTACATATGTGGCATGTGTGTGCAAATATAAATGTATGGTATGTGCATATACAATGTGCGGGTATGTGTATATGTGATGTAGAACCTGTGTATGTCTGTTTGCATGTGTGCATATGTTGTGTGTATATGTATAAATTGGACCTTTTGCATGGACGTTTTTCTTTTGGACCTTTTTGCATTGAATCAAATGTATGTGTGTGCGTATGTGTTTATCGCAAAGAGTCATGCTAAACCAAACCGATTTATAAGATTAACGACAAAGATCTGGCGTGGTTTGAACCAGCATCCAATTGGTTGATAGTCAGGTACGGTAACCATTACGCCACAATCACAACTTAGTGAACACGCGTGTAAAATTTAATGACTCATTTTTTTTAAAAAATACATTCCTTTTCTAATCTGAAAGTTCGTTAATGGAAAATAATACAAAAATAGGACATTTTTAAGATTTAGAAACAAATTAGAATAGAAATGTTTCGTTCTCCTAAGCCTGTGTGTTCTTTCTGTAGGGATTTACGCAGGTTTCCCGGACATACTACCGGAAATCGACACCTTACGGGAAAAAAACCATCAAAATCGTATAAAATTTAGTTTTATCGTCAGAATATTTGTGTCATTAGCAAGAAGAAAGATTGTAGAAAAATCTGAGATAAAATGTTGTTTGTGTACACCTTATAGAACCGGAGATATTTTTGAAAATAAATAGCGTAAAATGTGACAATGTAAACAAAACATTTCCAAAAGTTTTACGCACAAAACACGTAGATTATACAATTTATTGGATTCTAATAACCTTTTCGGCAATCTTTTGTTAAAAGGACTCATGCCATTTTTCAGAATTTTAAACTATTGACAAAATTTGCTACAAAATTCGCGTAAATTTCTTTTCATTTTAAGAAAACTTTGTTTTTTCGTCATAGAAGTTATTTATATATATTTATTCATATCAATTTGTGTACTATATGTACATGTCCAAAAAACGCCAAAACTTGTTTAAAAATTGATTTTATTGTAAGAAATATGCGTGCCATTCATGAGAAGAATGATTGACGAAAATCCCGGTATAATATTTATTTGTTTCTGATGTTTAGAACCAAAGATTGGCTAGAGAATGACCTCTGGTGACCTCGGACCTCGGATGATCTCCAAGGTTAGCCTATGTGAGAAGTTGATTTTTACTGATTATCCATGCCAAATATTAGGTTAATGGGCATTGTAGTTTTAACGTGAAAGAGGCACGGATAAACAAAGGGATCAAATATTTGTATAGATTACTTATTTTACTACTATAAATTAAATTGATCAAAATATTACTTATTTTATTAAAATATTTTTAGAGAGACTTTTTTCCAATAACTTTTTATCCTAGCATACATTATAGATTTCTTTTCAAGATTTGTTTCCAGTCACTAAATCAAATACCAGACGTTGTTACATTTTGTGGATTTAAATTTCTATAAAGTAAGTAAGATTTTGTTTAACGGCGCATTAATCATTATAAGTCATTTCACGCCGAAACGAGTATTATTTTTTTTTAAATTTGGTGTTTTTGTGTCGGATAATCTCTTAATCAAGTTTTATTTATTTATTTTTATTTTGAGGTGTCATGTTTTTTTTTTGTTTTTTTTTTTTCGATTAATTTTGGACAGTCGTTCGATTTTGGAAGAATCAATCAATTTTTGGAGATTTATTTATTATTTATTTTTTTTACAATCATTTTGTATTCAGTTCTATAGAAGAGTTTAAAAATCCCTAATTCTTTCAGAAATCCTATAATCTGGTAAGGGGCTACATTTTTAAACAATATTTTCAGATTTTAGGCATTATAAAGTTTGCTGCGTGTACGTGCATAGCTTTTACATTCAATCAGAATGTGTTTTACTGTTAATCCATGTTTGCAGTGGGTGCATCAGGGTAGATCTTCGGTTCTAAGCAACTGTATTTGGGTTAGTCTTGTGTGGCCAATACGAGCTCGAATTAGCACAATATCCTCTCTGAGCCTGGTTATCAATTCTGTGCATTGTAATCCGACCATCGGACGGTGTTCATATAGTTTATTTTGGGGGGACATGTCCCATATTGCTTGACATTTTGTTTTATGTGGTCATTGATTTTCTTTTTGAAATCTGTGTGGGGTATTTTGATATTGGTTATCACCATGTTAAGAGGGTTTCTTTTGCTAATGTATCTGTTTTTTCATTACCCCGTATACTAACATGGCTTGGTATCCAAGCCAAAACAACTGATTTCTGTGATGTTACTAAGTCTTGGTAGGCTTCTAGTATATCGAAAATGTAGGGATCGTTAGATTTCTTTTCTTTTAAGGCTATGAGACAGGATAAGGAGTCTGTAAATATTACACATTGTTTTTCCGTTAAGCTCTTAATGAGATCAAATGCCATATTCAGGGCTTGCAGTTCTGCAGTAAAAATAGAAGCATTATTGGGCAATCTTATTTGCTTATGGGCATGACCACTTGTGGCTGCTGCCCCCGTTTTATCCAACAATTTGGACCCATCTGTATAGATCGCTCTATGGCAATGGTATTTGTCTCTTAGTTCTCCAAATCTATGTTGGTATTCAGTTTCGTTGATTGATTCTTTTTTTAACTGTCTCAATGTGAGATCTATGTTCAGTTCAGTGATCATACAAGGTGGTATGAGGGTTTTGATTTACGGCATATGCCGATATTACAACATAAGCTCCAGTCTACCTGGCAGTTGAGAATTCTTTATGATAAAGATCAACACTAAAAATATCTGACTGAAATGTTAAATGTTTATTATAACCGGCTGACCGAAGGGACAAAGAGAATGCGTTCGACCAATCAGAGTATGTTTAAGGGTGTGTCGTGATTTAAATCGGGAGTCAGTTAATCAGTTGGGCACACAGCAGCAATGGGTCAACAGCTAGGTGCTTGACTCCTCACTCATTAGGATGCGGGAGAGAAGGAAGGAAGAAGCCAGTGTGGTCTGAGTTACTACTATCATCACCGTCAGTCCTTCAGTAAAGTAACTAGGAACAGAATTCAATAAAAGGGACCCATTTTTTCCTTGAAATGAATCAATATTGTTGTCTTTCTCTCCGACTACGTGGGAGAGTCTATTTCCTGTATGGACCAACTGTTTGTTTCCCTCCACAGATTCTTCTCTCCTGTAAATGTGCAACCCTGGAACGAGACGTTTCGTCAGCAAGAACAAATGTCTGTTATACTACACCCGCCACAAAACGTTTTGGGAGTTTGAGTACTTGAAACATGTAATAGGATACATTTATTCAAGATGCCAGTCGAGTGGTGTTATTTAACGGGAGTATTGTGATGTTTATGTTCGGAATGATTTACATTGATCGCCTGCTTAGTTTCACTCATCTCTAATTGCTACACAGTAACATTTCTCCTCTTTAAATGTAAGTGTTGCAGAATTACAAAGCGTAACTTCAGAAAATTGAATATATTGACCCAAACTAGTAATTTGTACTGCAACAACACTTAACTTTAAAGAGGGGAAATGTTACTATGTAGCAATTAGAGAACAGTGATACTAAACAAGCAATCACTGTAAATCGTTGCGAACATAAATATCACAATAAGTCCTCAAACTAACAAAACTTTAGGTGGCCGGTATTAGTAGTAGGTCGGATTTAGCTCCCAGGATAGCATTTTGCCTTGTAATGACCAGATCATATTTTCAACAAAACCTTATAGGCCTGTGTAAACCGTAAACAAAATGGTTAAAAGTATTTATCCAGTTTTGTTTAACTTCTTTAAATAAGGGTCTTAAAGCAGGAAAATCGTCCTCCTTTTGAGATTTTTAAAGGGTACGTTGCCCAATGGAAAACGGAAAACGGCTATAGCAATTTATTTTAAAATAGTAATAATAAGTGTTGAAAATTTGCATTTTATGTTTCCCTGGATTCTGGTTATAAGTTGATAATTTGCTTACTGCTACTTTGTGTAAAATAAATGGCCGGGAAGAAACCTGGAGTCTTTTTTATCTCATATTTCAACAACAGTATTTATTGTCTCAATCATGCTGTTAATATCTTGTCGGTTAAGCAATGGGAAAGCCAATGGGGCCACCATTGTTGGGCCTCAATTGGTTTTTAATCCGGCCCTGATCATTGGAAAAAGTTTATAGCTTCAAATGGGTCATATTTTGATTAAATATTTACCGTTTTTCGTTGATTATACAACCTTCATCCTTCATCTTACTATTCAAAACAAGATATTTCATATGTAACAACCAAATATATTTTTATATATATTTTAGTGTAATAAAAGTATATTTGGCAAAATTTTAAAATAGCATTCATATTCCATGAACAGTCATCAAGGTTTTTATTATTTAACATTTTTTTATTTACCTTTAATTACCTTAAGTATGTAGAGATGTGGGTATTGAAGTTTCTTTTAATTCTTCTTAGAATGATCTGTTGATATCATCAGTCATCAGTGTAACGTATGCTTTGCTGAGATATTTAATGCTATACACACTGTGTGGTGACGAAGTGGAAATGGACTCGCCTGAGGAAATGACCTGCTTGAGGTACGGCAAAGCAAAAGACGAATGAAATGTTGAGCGCCAGCAACCTGGATGTGAGGAGTTGCTGGCTATAACAGGTCCCGGCCACGAGGGCTCGTCAGTTCGCTCTTAGCTCGCCACCTAAACCCACATCGGAATCGCGTCCAGGACTTATACTGTGGATTACGTTGTAGTGGCTCAAAGTTTCATTTGTATAATAATAGACATGTTGGATTAGTAAATGTTTGTACCTTACTTTTCGGACATCCTTTGTATTTATTGTTTAAGCTCATGACCACATGTTGAGTCTAACAGTGTTGGTTTAAAGAAACAAAAAACAAACAACAAATAGATGGAAAGGAGAGGAATAAGAAAGTAGGGTAAAATCATGTGACCAACACGTGTGTAAAATAATGTTGTATCAAGAATACAAGAAGTTCAATTTATTAGAACATACCATTCTGCGTACATTGTTTTTTTTTTCTTTTCTGGCTTCATCAGACACGTATTTAAAAAAAAAAATGAAGAAGTACAAAACCATTTTCCAATTCGTGGAAAATATCTTTTTGGTGCAAAAATCTTCGAATTTTTTGATAGATCACAAAGTAACGCCATTTTTTAAAAAGAAAACTTGTCTGTCAAGAATTTACAACCAAGCATTTAGCAGTGGAAAAAATATTGTACATTCAAGAGTTGTCTCCTTTGTTAACTTAAAACAAAGAACCACATGTTCAATGATGCATCCACCATCCTTACATCCATATGGTTACCTCAATTCCTAGCGACCTACAATTAGTGACAGACCTTTTATAGCAAGGGACTTCTTAGCAATACCCAATGATTATCAACTATAACAATTAGTGACTTTTGTTTGAATATATATGAAAATATAAACAAAAAAGAACCAAAATAAAAGTAATTAAGAATAAACAAATGCAAATGTAAAAATTGTCTTAGATATTTTTTAACAAATTTGTCTAAAAAGTCTTGAATCTTTCCTCATTCTGATTCTGTGAGAACAGAAAAAAGAGGAGTAGGAGGAGGAGAAGAGGCTGGCTTTCAAATAGAAGAGGAGGGGGGTAGGAGAGGCTGGCTTTCAAATAGAAGGAATAGAAAAAGCGGAGGAGGGAAGGAGGAGAAGAGGCTGGCTTTCAAATGGAAGGAATAGAAAAAGAGGAACTGTGCGTGATGGATTTTGCCCCCCAAAAAAGTAGTAGTATTATTAGTTGTGGGAGTAGTAGCAGGAAGAGTAGGAAGATGAAGATGGTTCATCTGCAGGTCTGGACCAAGTTTCATATCAATCCCAAATGCTACAGCTGAGACAATTGATATTTAACATATTAGGGACCGACAGACACACCGACCGACTGACAGATTGACCAAAAAGTGTCTAATAAAGATGTGTGGACGCATCTAAGAAATTATTTTAAATTAATTAAAATCCAAGTCTTTGACTGTTAAGAATTCTGGAGAACAAACAATAAGTTGGAGTTTGGGGAATTAGAAGAATTATGCTAGAAAATTACACAAAGACAAACTTTATCCCAAATTCTGATTTGAATTGTGGCTTTTATCCCTTTCCAGACTGACCAGCCAGATCAACTGAATCTGGCAGCGTGCTTCAAAATTAGCAATATGATCAAATTTCACTAGTAGAATAAACAGACTGAGCATAATCCTACTAGAATATTTATGGTATAGAGGGGTTAAATTGTGTAGATAGTCCATTAATTGAATTTAAAATCGAGTTAACTTAAAACTGACAAAATTTAGAAATATATTCAGTCTGGAAAGGGTTCACTGAAAAGAATCTTGAGAAAAACAGATCTTCTTGAACTCTCCAAGCAGACGTTATATGAAAAGGGTCAACAAAAATGCAAGGATTCTTTTTTTTTTGAGCAAACAAATGATTCCTTGGAGAAAACAAAAAGAAAAACAAACAGCCATAAAATTAAAACATGATCAAAAAGTTCATGAACTTATTGAATTTAGTCATCAGAAATTTTTTGTAATCAGTGGGTGCAAAAATCTTTTTATCCCTGTGACAAAAGTATGTGTGCACTTGTGAATTCGACACAGGGAATGAATATTTTTTCAATAAAAACTCAGTAAGCTATCTACAGAATTTGAAATCTTTTGTGCATACATTGATTTCCTGTGTGCACACAGCTTAGAGGTAAATATGGTCATCATCATATCTTGTTGTGCCACTGGTATATCCATAGGAGAACTGTATCATTTGCCTACTTCAGATCTTCATCAGAGCTTGTGGGCCCCATTGAGCAGCCACGGAGGAGTTGAAGTTAGTGTCTAGCATAAAAGAAGTGAGGAAGTTGAAGTTGAAATCCTGTGATACTTTTTGATACTTGTATTTCTTTCACCTTACACACCATTCAGTAGGGTTATCGGTCTATTACTTTGACTTCACTTGTTTTGATAAAACCGTTAGTCCACCCACACCTCTCAGCAAGTAAAAAACACTTGAATTTCCCCCCTCATTAATGAGCAGGAACAGAAAACTTATGCATTTATCCAAGAAACTTTTTGTGATGGAACTGCCAACTGCCAACTGAAAAGATGTATTCAAAAGATTGATAGTGATAGAATCCACAACCATTCTTTCTCAGGTGAACTAAGATTTTCACGAGTTTTGGTAAGGCTCCTATTTTGCACAGAATGCGTTCTGAGAAAATAGACAATCTGAAGCTCCTACACCAGGTTTTTACAGGGAAGAGATGCTAACCCCATACCCAACAGCCTCCTCATTTACCTGGGATTAAGTTGGACTGCCTTACAGAGGTCATTGGGGCTCCAACTGCCCTGCCATTTACCTATAGCTGGTGGGAGAAGTGGATTCATGACTTTCCCAAAGGCATTAGTGTGAAGTGAATGCAAGCAACCTCGGATATAACACAAACTCTGCTAGACGATTCTGTTTTCTATTCTGGTAACCATTTGGCCACCCGGCACCTCAACACAAAAAGTGACCTATACAAGCTAAAATTTCAGTTCCAGCTTGTTTCTTTTACACACAAAATTCAACCAATTCAGGAACTTTTTGATCATGCTTCTATCCAAGAACAGGGCTCATAAAACAAAATTTTAAATGGATGCAGACCCTATGTTTGGTTGTCATAATTCTGCAATTCAGGATAGACATTAAAAACCAGTCTTCAAAGACAATTAAAATAAAAACAAACAAGAATGGTATGGCATAACTATACCTTCTGAAAATGGTATACACGGTCAAATACGTGGATTTCATATTTGGCAAGCCTACTGTGCCAAATAATAAACACCTTTCTCCTTTAATTTTCAGTGCTTCAAAGAATTCTGTAGAGAAGCCTTTCTCAATTGAGGTTCTGCAGAACCCTAGAGTTTCACAAAAGGTCGTTAAGGGGTTCCGTGAAAATTTTATATATGCATGACTAGTACTTCTGTTCACATTGCTAATAAATTTCCAAACTTCATTTTCATTAATCGAGACTATCTTTGAAAAACTATGCTTTCCTTTGATAACTTTGGAAAACTATGTTTTATTTGATAATTTTGTTATATGTCTGCCTTCTGAGTTCTTATATTCTTTTTTTTCTATAAGTACATTGTGCATAGGGTATTTGAGGACATATCATTACCAAGCTATTGCTTCCTTCAAACTAATTTATATGCCTTTATTTTTTCCAGATACATCATGGC
The DNA here is from genome assembly GCA_006491835.1 of Architeuthis dux. Taxonomy (NCBI): domain Eukaryota; kingdom Metazoa; phylum Mollusca; class Cephalopoda; order Oegopsida; family Architeuthidae; genus Architeuthis; species Architeuthis dux. The sequence goes on along the minus strand of VCCN01006430.1, from coordinate 1,330,018 downwards.
AGATTATAATGTAATTCAAGAAATGAAAAGATATGCTGTTATTATTGCCTTAAGTGCAAAACACAGCGATTTAGAAATTGCAAACTTTTTAAATGTTGCCAGATCATTTGTTCATAAAGTTAGGAAGGAGTTGGAAGCCTCCGGAGGGGCTGTTTCACCTGTTAGTTAAGCAGAAAAGGAATTCTCAATGTCAGGACACCAGATTTTGTACAACAGGTCCAGAACATTATTGATGGTGACCCCAGAAAGTCAATGAGGGCCATTACCAAAGATCTTCAGCTGTCAGAAGGCACTATCAGAACTGTGGTGTATGAGGATATCCGATACAAGTCGTTTGTGGTGAGAAGAGGTCAGGTCATATCCGCAAAGATACAGGAAAACCAGCTGATCCACTCAAAGCGATTACTCAATAAGGTCAAAAACCCTGAAGAACCTGGCATGCTCTGGTTTTCTCTGATGAAAAAAAACTTCGACCAGGACCAAAAGGTGAACAGGAAAAAGGATGGTTTTAGGGGTAATGAGGGACATGTCATGCCACCCCACTTCTTTCCACAGGGTCTTAGAGTTAATGCTGCTGGCTACATTGGGGTGCTTGAAACAGTTGTTAAGCCCTGGATTGAAGGAGCAGCCAATGGAAGGCTGTATGTCTTCCAGCAAGACTTTGCTCCTTCTCAAAAAGCTCAAATGACCCAAGAATGGATGGCTGATAATTTTCATGATCATGTGACCCCTAACATGTGTCCTCTAAACTCACCAGATTTAAATCCTCTGGACTACCACATGTGGAGCATTGTTGAGACCAATCAACATGCCCACAATACCAAAGATTCACTGAAGGCCACCATTGTCAAGATAATGTCAGAAATGAATAAGGACCATTTAATTCAGGCATGCCAATGCTTCAGGTCCTGCATTCAAGCAGTCATTGATGCTGAAGGCGGTTACATAGAATAAACTTGTAAAATAGCTATTTAAGATTATGTGTACAAATTTCCATGAAAATATAGTTGTTTTTTGCTCAGATATGTTTGCTTTACAAAAAAATTAAATTTGTCCTCAAATACCCTATATATAAACTCTGTATATAAAGTTTATGAAAATTTTATGAAAGGTAAACTAAGCATTTCAATTTTTTTTTTTAAGGAAACATAATTTCATTTTATATAAATTTTATATTAAATGTCCTTGGGGTGAGATGGGATTGAAAAGAATAAATAGGGTATCTTAGAATATTCACCAACATGAACAAATATGTCTTCCTCTTCACTGTAGAATACTGATAATTACTTTTAGATTATAATACATATACATCTTTGAATACACTAATGTACATATATTTTTATGCAGGGGTTCCTTGAGATATAAATGTTATTTCAAGTGTTCCTCCAGTCTAAAAAGGTTGAGAAAGGCTGCTTTAGAGAATCCTGTAAGTATAGAGCAAACACAGAACCTATTTGATTCCACCCAGGGTATATAAAACTTTATAATTGTTATCATAGACACAACCGAGATATATTTCTTCTGTACCAGACAACCATCATCAAATTAGCTCAAATATAAGCTGGATATTGAGGGCTGACAACCATCATCAAATTAGCTCAAATATAAGCTGGATATCGAGGGCTGACAACCAGAAGTGGCTATGTCCGTTTTGGGTGAAAAGGAGTCAAGTCCACCAAACATTTTGTCATGTTTTGCGCTATGTCTGCCCAAAGTATTTATGTCCATATTAATCAAGACTATCTTTGGAAAACTACTGGATTGTGCCATTAAATGGTCATTATAAAATGTGTATGTCCATTATCCAAATCACCAGCATTGTGAGATGTCTTTTGCATAACTTGAAATCCATCATCAGACCAAATTTCTATGGTCTTG
>VCCN01006430.1:1301741-1318201 GCA_006491835.1 Architeuthis dux | reverse complement strand
TCAATAGAAACCGTCACCTGACCAACATCTTTTGGCAGTATGTTGGGGGTGATAAATTATTGGGCAGTGATCGCAAAAAAGTTTTTCCTAGACATAATAAGGAGTTAATGTTTAAATTTTCAGCCCTCTAGCTCCTTTGGTGTGGCCTGTACACGTGACACATACATAGATAGCCAGCCAGGCAGAACCACTTAAAAATTTAAGAAACCTATGCTGACCTAATGGTAGTTTTGGTAGTCATAGGAAATAAAAAATCCTTTTTGGTTTTAAATGAGGGTACAAGCGTGAAAGTTGTCTCCCTTGTTCTATAGCGTTTAGTATTTTGAAGGAGTTACCTCCCTTTGCATAAGTGGCCCAAAAGATTATTATAGATATTTTATGAACCCTTATTGAGTTTTGACTAGTATACTAGGACCATCAGTCTATTGCAGTGAGATAACATCAAAATTACAGAAGATATCTTAAACCAAAACAATGAGATCAATAGTCCAAACAACTCCGGGAATGATAATGACTCATCTCCAAATTACAGAAGATATCTTAAACCAAAACAATGAGATCAATAGTCTGAACAACTCTTGGAATGATAATGACTATTTTCAAAATTATAAAATGTATTAATTTACCTTTCGCATGAGGCGCCAATCAGTAGGGACATGATGATGTAGGTCGTGAAGGTGAAAGACATAGCACCCAACGTTCCATATGGAATGGAACGGCTTGGATCCTTTAGCTCACCTGCAGAAAAAAAGAAAAGGAGGAATTCTTTGAGTCAGACTGTGAAAAGTTCATGCCTGTAATTATTTTACAGGAAGCACTATTGATAACAAAATTTTAAAATGACATTTTTCCATGTGTTGAAAGTGTCTATATGTGACGACGGTGCCAACCACAAGATCGAACAGGAGACCTCTGCCCAACCGCAGCAGAAGAGACTTTGTGTGGCAGCGCTGTTAGAAACATCCAGGCACCCCGCTTATGGTTTGCTGCACCAGACACTTCGCATACGGGCACTTGAATCATTTCTTAGCGTGATATAAGTGGCCGATTATAAGGAGTGGAAACAATTCACTTTTGGCCGCGGTCAGAAGAACGTTGTTGGTGTAAAGTGATTCAAGAAAAAAATGTGTTTTCTGTGTCGTGCTAAAAGAAGTTCCTCCACAGAGGTGGCCTCTGAAAGAGACTTTGTGCCCTGTGGTCCTCCCGTTTTAAAGAGACCTTTCTACTACGCAAACACAAGAGGCCCCAAATCAACCAAAATTATTATATGAGTATAAAACAAAGTTTTTCACGGTCCACTTCGAGATTTCAATGTCTTTCTCGCACCGTTTCGAAATTTCAACATTCTTCTCATTCATCTTCGAGAATTCAATGTGTTTCTCACGCCCCATCATGATTTCAATGTTTTTCTCGAAGGGAAATGAGAAAAATGTAGAAATCGCGAAGAGGATCGTGAAAAACTTTGAAATCTCGTTCCCCTACGAGATTTCAATGTTTTTCTCGCGCAATTTTGAGAATTCAATGTGTTTCTCATGCCCCATCATGATTTCAATGTTTTACTTGAAGGGAAAAGAGAAAAATGTTGCTTTTGTTGTTAATACAATGTTTTTGGTCAATCTATTCTACAACCTTCTTCAGATGTACAATCCATAAGGAAAGTGGGTTGGGGGTCTCTTTCTGTTCACCCACTTTTGTATTAAAAAAAAAAGACCATTCCTTTTAGATTGTACACCTGGAGAAGCCTGTAGAAGGGATTGACCAAAACACTGTGATAGCAACAAAAAGGAGTTCAATAGTCCAAATAACTCATGGAATGATAATGACTCTTCTCAAAAATTATAGACAGTGTTTTTAAAGTTTTCTTTTTGTAAAAGGAGTGTGAGTGTAAGTTAATGAAATACAAAAATTCTTTACCAGACATGTTCGACCCATTCATAATTCCCGTCACACTGCTGAAGAGGATTGAGAAGACGGACGCGAAGGTCATCACCTTTAACGTACTGTAATCCTTCACATAATCAGCTGGAAGAAAAACAAACAATCAAGTTAAAAAAGAAAACAAAAACAATTTAGATTTTGCTTTTTATACTTTGACAATAATCAACACTATTGAGTCAATATATGAAAACCTTTAATCAGATTTCTCAACATTCTTTCACTTTTTTGGCATTTTTGTCCTGAAATTGAGACAAGATGTGTTTGAATCTGAATAATAACCATTTTTCTGAATTCCTTGTGACAGAATTGTATGGAAAAATGTGTTCATTTGTCTCTCTATGTTGTTTACTTCACAAGTTATGCGACTTTCTATCTTTCCAGTGTCCGGGTTCAGAACCACACAAGGTGTCATATATGGTTAAAAATGAACATTATTTCAGCTTGGGAACAGGCAGAATCATAAAATAGACACGTCAAGGATTAAGAAAAAAGAGGTAGCGAAAAAAGATCCGGGGGATGTCATGAACCTACTTTTCGTCTAGACTATAAGTTGTGCCCGCTATTTGCTCACTACATACAAGGGGGACAACTCCCATTCCAACAAGGTTAACAGTCTGGTTGTGCTTTTCAAAAATATAAAACAGATTCCATGCAGGACTGTCAATTGGGAATAATATGCAGGTGTGTCTCTCTGGAACTGCCTAGAATTGAGTTACTTGTTAGAAAGAGCCAAGCTCATCCAACTCAATGAAAATATAATATTAGATAAAATGAAATTACCAACAAATACTATATATCTATTGTCTGTTGTATGGTTTCCATACATTTTACACTGTATTATTTATAAAGGGTACGCCAACATTGCCAGACAGGAAAAATGGTACACTGGAAGAAAGAGTTTGAGAACTCCTGCTTTAAAACTTTGAAAACTAGAATATACACAGTTGAAAATACAACTAAAAAACTAGACAGAATACAGGGTTGAAAACTAGACAGAATACAGAGTTGAAAACTAGACAGAATATACAATTGAAAACTAGACAGAATACACAGTTGAAAACTAGACAGAATACACAGTTGAAAACTAGACAGAATACACAGTTGAAAACTAGACAGAATACACAGTTGAAAACAGGCTTTCTGCTAAAAGTTTTGCATACAACTAAAAATGGAAAATAAATTACTTACGATATAAATTGTTCATGAACGTTGTTGCAGATAAACCCGTGTACGACCCATATTTCGTTGTCACGTTCGGCCAAGGATATACTAACATGTTCCGATGGGGTATGGCGACCGTTATAGAGAAATGTTTTACAAAGTAGCTGACGACGACAGTCAATGTGCAAAAAACGACAATCTGGTGAAAGAAAAGAAAAACAGAATCAGCAAAACATCCTTGCAGAACTTGCAAGGTCTTCATCTTGAATTTTATTATCATTATTAGATGAAGCCAGGGCTTCGAGAGGAATTTTATAAGGTGGTACCCCCCCCCAGACACCCTCTTCCTTTAGCCATCATATTTTTATCTGTAATAACCCTTTTAGCACACCTATATTTGCTCGCTGGTAAATGATAGAGTTAACCTATTTTATTAATGGACATATAATGTAAATACCACCGCAGATAATAAGCCCCTTTGTCTTGAGATGACATTCTGTTATACCTCAGAGTCCAAGGGCAATAACTCATGTTAACACATCTCGCTTTCTTCTTTTTCACTTCTGATATTTTTAATGTGTAAGTAACACACATGCAAATCTGTCCCAGTGTAATCCACTAGTCTCTACTAACAGCGGCTCTGAGTCACTGTGTGCATGCGCCTCTCTTGGGGAGGCAATCAGCAAGTTGCAGAGATGTTGCCACCCATGAAACGCTGGTCACTTCTCCTCTGTCCAGCATGTCTCGCAAAACAGCCACAGAGTGAAGAGTATCAAACAGACTTTTGTTGTCAATTATACAATTGATTCTAGCACAAGAATGTGTAATTTCTCGCAATATATTCACTAGATAAACAGCCACTTCCGCAGCTCTACCCAAGAAACTCTTGGGTCAGGGCTGGGCTCTTTGGGCCCAGTGCAATGCACCCGCTGCAGCCACCTCTCAGATGAAGCTTTGTCAACCATAATTCTTATTATTTATTTCTGATCCATTCTGTTTACTAACAGCCGTAGAATGATGGTCAAAGTAGTTGCGGGCTAACTAGTTATGATTATTACTAATAGTACTAGTGTAGTGTATGTAAACAAAACATCAAATATAACAGCACCAGGCATTCAGGGAAAATAAGGAAAAAAGCTACAGTTGATCTTCTGCCCTGTTGGCTCTTGTAGCTATAGTGGTAAAGCAGCTGTCATGGTTAGATATGCACGTTTGTGTCTCACCGAGAGCTTATTCTTTATTTCCAATCTGCACTGTTTACTAACAGCTGTAGAATGACGATTTAGCTGTGGGCCTTTTCTCTCAGAATAACCTTCTCTTAAATGGGTTAAACGGCTCCAATTGCACTACTGTTGTAATCACTAAAAGAGTCTGAATTTTCAAAAAACAAGCGTGAGCATTGCTGGACACAAACTAAGGGATCAATTTAGCATAAACTTACATTGTAAATTGAACTCCTACTAAAAACCTATTGGGGTGGGGCGATTTTAGAAAAAAAACAAAAAAAAAACGTTTTCCTAGATATAATAAGGAGTAACTGTTTAGATTTAGTATAGTATATTAAGTAGTTGCGATGAATTAAGATGAAAGAAATACAAGTCAAAAATGAATATTGGGAACTCTTGATTGCTACAAAAATCACCCAATACAAGAAAATAAGGCGATCAATAAGTTCTGTATTTCCCATCATCCAAAATGCTCACGTTTTCCTAAAGTCATGGAAAATTATTCTCAAATATTACAAACTAGTTATAGGGCCCGGATAAGTTGCAGTGAGGACTGTCAATTTTGATATTTTCCCAATGTGGAAATCACCCACAAATTCAACATTTTTTTAAAACAAATATCTAAATCAGCAAGACTGGACTCCCAAATTCGAAAAGTAAAAATAAAAAAATATCGAAATCGGCAACCCAGCGAGTCCTCCAAATACCCTTGTAAACCATTTGTCTTATAGTGTGACATATATGGTAGGTAATAATAAAGTGTAGTATACTTACAAGTAAGACGAAGGCAGATGTCCTCGCAAACATAGCTCCGCCAATTAAACAAATGACGAGACAGATAAATAGGCAGAGAGAGGCGTACATGTAGTGGTACCAATGATTGCCATCGACATAAGGTAGATAAAACGTTGAATTGCTCACAAAGGAACCTGAAAATCAAATAAAACATTTCTGGTCACATAAAAATTCTTGGGGCTTTTTCGTTCATCCCTAACAAATGCAAAATACGTAATATTAAAATATGGAAGCCTAAAAAGAAAAAAAAGAAAAGAAAAAAAATCAAGTTGCTTTTTATTTTTCTCACCAACTACGAGAGATGTCCGAAAAGTAAGGTACAAACATTTACTAATCCAAAGTGTTTATTACTATACAAATAAAACATTGTGCATATGTTACTAGCACTACTATGCTACTTTTCCACGTAGTCGCCATCAATATTGATGCACTTCTCCCATCGGTGCATGAGCGCATAAATACCCTCCTCGACGAACTTGGCGTCAATCGATTGGAGCCACCCTCACACCTCTGCAACAACAAGCGTCTACTGAGTGGAACCGCTTCCTGGATAAATGTCATTTGATGGGTCCAAACAGATGATAATCTGAAGGTACCTAGTCAGGACTATGCAGTGGATGTGGTAAAACATCCCAACCATATCGTTGGAGCCACTCTTTTGTCAGGTTGGCCATGTATGGGTTGGTGTTGTTGTGCAGCAGGATGACACCCCTTACACAAACGTGATGCACCCAGGTTTCGTCACTTGCAATCACATGATCCAGAAAGTCCCCATCAGCCCCCCCTATCATTCCAAATGCTCAAAAGAAATTGCAGAGGTGCAAGGGTGGCTCCAGTCGTTTGATGCCACGTTCTTCGAGGTGGGTATTTATGCACTCGTGTACCGATGGGACAAGTGCATCAATCTCGATGGCGACTACATGAAAAAGTAGCATAGTAGTGCTGGTAATATACACATGTTGGATTAGTAAATGTTTGTACCTTACTTTTCGGACATCCCTCGTAGAAACTCAAATCATGGAGTTAGATATTGATTAGTGAGTAACAAAATGCCACAAAGCAGTAAAATGAGGGGATTAGTTTATTAATCTGAGGATTATGCTGGTAGGCATACCTTTGGAGATGTCAAATGATTTGTGTAAGAGATAGACTGCAGAATCTGATGAAATTAAACAGGGAAATGTATTCATTTTTATAATGAAGTTTACAAAAAATAAATGCTCCGTCATACCTTGGGTCTTACTTGATTAGGTATTTCTGTAGCAGAGCGGTTTGGTAGGGGGATAAGTAATAGAGATAAAGCCTTTCTGCGTGGTAGTACGAAAAAAGCCAAAGTGATTAGAGAAACGGTATGTGGATCAGCCGGGGGTGGCAGAGCTTTGGACAACGTGTGGATTTGCTGTGCACTGATTGGCTAAGAGGAAGCAAAGGGAAACTTTTGAATTTTGGGGGAACTTCAACATAGAGTTGAGAGTTAGCCTCTGACCACAAGGGTGTAAGGTTTTGCTATTACGATGAGGGGCAGCAGTTGACAACAGGACGGGACATGAAGAGAGATCACGGGAGATAGAAGGAGGGCACGAGGGGTAGATGTAGAAAACAGTAATTCCCTTTTTTGTCTTCATATTTTTATCAGGCAGTTTATAAAAACTGCAAATAAATCGAATTCCTATATGATCTATTTTTCGCATTGTCTCACTATCTTTCAATCAACCTTCGCATTTTCAGCCGTGACCCGAAGGTCTGGCGGACTCAAACAATAAACCAACGTCTACCATCCCCGTCTTGTCAGGTACCAGAGTTTCCACAACAGTATTTTGACAGTGCACCACACAGGTGCATTGTTACATTTCAAATTGGATTGAAATGTTCTGAAGACATAACTTTGCTGTTTTGCTTTCCAAATGTTGGTAGGATAATTTGTTTGCTGTTTATTCCTGTAGAACCCATATTGAGCATAGGTCCACAACCACTCTGCTGTGGTTTCAGTAGCAAGTAGGTTTTTACAGGGTGGAATTGCTAGCCCCACACCCAAACCTCCTACTTTACCCAGGCTTTGGACCAGCAATTGTGAATGCCAAGCTGTAGGCCTTTTCTCTCAGAATAACCTTCTCTTAAATGGGCTAAACGACTCCAATTTCACTGCTGTTTACCCATAGCTGGGGGGAGAGGTGGATTCATGCCTTCCCCAAGGCCATTAGTGTGAAGTGAAGCTAAACAGGCTCAGACAAAATTCAAACTCGGTATGCCAAATCCATTTCTGTGCCGATAGCCTTTACACCACACCGAACCTTCGTGGGTAGAATTAGTCAAGAGTAAATATTAATTAAATTAAATTACATGATAAACAGGTATGGTTAGTCACACAATAGAAACCGTCACGTGACCAGCATATGTGTTGGGGGTGATCAATGAATAAATCACTTCTTTCACCTTTTCAAAAAACAAGAGTGTGCATTGCCGGACACAACTAAGGGAACAATTTAGCATAAAATTACATTGTAAATTGAACCCCCACTAAAAACCTATTGGATGGGTGAGAAAAACAAAAAAAATGTTTTTCTAGACATAATAAGGAGTAAATGTTTATATTTTCAGCCATCTAGCTTCATTGGTGCGGCCTGTACATGTGATACATACAACGATAGATAGATAGATAGATAGTCAGCCAGACCCACTTAAAAACTGAAGAAACCTAGGTTGATGTTGACAGTTTTAGTTGACGGTTTCTAATTGTACAATTTTATAACATATTTTGGCCAAGGCTGTTTAGCTTCATTTTGCACCAATGCCCTTAAGAAAGACATGGATCCAACTCTCTTCCCAGCTTATGTTGAGTAGCAAAATTAGGACTACTCTCATCTATTAAATAAGTGTCTGCTTCTATCGAACCCAGTAGATCAAGTTTTCTTATCACTGTCTACTGACATGACAACACCACACCCTCACTTTTACCTGCAGTCTTTTTCTGCACCAACAAACTAAATTTCCGGTTAGAGGGAAATATATAAATCACTAAGGAAACCATACAAAGCGCTAATAAATATATAGACCCACTGAAGAGTTCAATCTTGAACGAAACATAATTGTGCAACCTTGTATGGGTCAACAGTTTCTTTGTTTTAATTCATATAACTGCTCTGAGTTTTATTATTACGTTGAGCACTATTAAAATAAATCTTTGTTATAAAAAAATATAATCAGGGCAGGTATATTGCAAGCGGGATAGCAGGCATTTTTTTTTTTTCGGAATGGGGAAGGCAGAGCGTGAGATTTGTCATGCACTATTGGGTGTTTTTAGAAATGTGTAAACAGTTATGAGAAATAAACAGTTACAATAAAACAAAAAAGTTTCCACATACTATATATATATAAAACACAATGTGTATCCATATATATGTATAAATCTTTTTGTGCGTAACACTTTTCAATGCATGCATACTACCCTGATCCTAGACTGAGCAAACAGAGACTCTGATTGTAGGCAGACATGCCTATCCTTATACAAATAATCCTGTCATTTTTCGCTGGGTACTATGCTAGCATATAGAGTGTGTGCAAAAAGTATCCAATGCATTTCAAAAGTGTATTTTAACATGTTTACGTTGTACAGCTTCAAAATTTACAGAATTAAAGGATTAACAGGATTAAAAATTACGAAAAAAATATTGAAACAATATTCAGGCCCATCACCAGGGTACAGCGATGGGGGGGGGGGTCGTGAATAGAAGTGCTAAAAGAGTTTTGTCCTTTAAACATAACTTCTGTTTGACCCATCACACTCGGGTTTTACACCTGAAGAAGGCCGAAGAATGGATCGTCCGAAACGTCGTGTTTACAACACAAATAACAAGGAGTTCAATTGTCCGAAGAACCATTTGAATAAGACTAAGTCATTGAGCATGGATCCGTCCCAAAATTTAATCAACTGCCCACCCTTCCACAACATTTCCTTGAAATTCATTGAGAACCTTTGGAGATATCGTGTTGATCGGAGCAGTATACAGAAATGTACGGAAAAAAACTGCAAAAATATCTCTCAATCAAAAACAAATTCTTGTATCAACCCAAAAATGTAATTTACATCATCCCCCACCCCCCTCTCAAAGGGGCCCCATGGGAGGGGAGTGATATATTGTTGAAATAAAGAAGCAGAGGATTTTTATGAATTTAATTTTGACGAGGATTTTTCTTTTTTTTTCTCTTTTTAAATCTTCCTCGTAAATCATTTTTGGCAGCAGCTGCAATTCTTGCCTGGGTTGTTTCTGAAGTTATGGTTCTGATCCATCCCAGTCCCCCCCGCGTGGCATTTCTGGGTCAGTCAAGATCAGCTGATTGTTTAGAATATTTGAAAGAGTCAATGTGGTATGCATTTGTAAGGAAACACTTGGCTTCAACACAAGATTCTTCAGATTCATTTGTTCTCACCCCCCCCCTCGGGAGTGACTGGGGTGTCAGAGAGCATGATCATGTGTGCGTAAGGAGATGTGAGAGTGTGATCGTGTGTGTTTGCACTTAGTCGCAAGAGAGAGAGAGAGAGTTAGTGCATCAGAGAGAAATATTTTGTATGCATGTGTGACAGTGATTGAGTGTGTGTATATACGAGATGAGAGAGAGAGAGAGATGGTGCATGTGTTTGCAAGTAAGAGGTAGAGAGAGAAAAGGTATGTGCGTGTTATAGATTGTGATTTTATATGTATCTGTGTGTGTTTGCACGCTGCCATGAGAGAGAGAGAGAGAGAGAAAGAGAGTATATGTAACAGAGAGAAATTGTTTGGATGCCTATGTAACTGAGGGAGTGCATTTGTATGTGCTTGAGAGAGAGAGAGAAAGAGAGTGCATGTGTTTGCACGTAGGGAGAGAGAGTGAGAGAAAGAAGGTGTGTGTGTTAGACAGTGTGATTGTATGTGTTTGCATATGTGTGTGGAGGGAGTGTGTATGTGTAGTATTTTTTCCAGGAAAACCAATTCAGCTGAATGAAGACTGAGAAAGACAGCTAGACATATAGATGGATGGAAGGGGCTTCAGCTAGACTGATAGATGGACGGAAGGGGCTTCAGCTAGACTGATAGACGAAGGGAAAAGTTTTTAAAGTATCTAAAAAATGTAAAAGGTGAAGAAAGAATTGAAAAAATCTTTAAATGTTAAAAAATTCAAAATGTGAAAAAATATTTTCCAAAGTGTGAAAAAATATTTGTCAAAATATGTTAAAAAAAAAAAGTTTTGTTTTTTGAATATTAAGAAGTATAGAAACAAATACTGAATGCTTACCTCCCGGACCGAAATTTTCGAGCAATCCTTCGACCACACCACTGATGTAAAGGGCACAGCAGAAGACATTGGCAAAGAAGAAAAGGACACCAATGCTGCCTCCAAATTCGGGACCAAGCGCCCGACTAATCATATATAAACAAGTTAAGGAAAGTTAAAAGTGTCAAAAAAAAATAAATAAATAAAAATGCAGAAATCAATCCAATAAATGTCTCACCAGTTTTAACCTTTTCATGACTAACCTATCAAGGTGCTTAATGACTGAATTTTTAAAAAGCTATAAAAATAAGCCAGAAACATTAATTTTTATTTGATGGTTAAAGAAATCCAATTTTCTGTTTATTTTTTAATGTTTTGAGATGGATTTTGATGACAGGTGCATCATAGTCTTCATGTTTCTTCTCATGAGGTATTAAAAATATTTCATCACCTCCAGCAATTCCTTATTTTAGGAAACAAATCTTCCAGTTTTGTTAAACAGAGACAGAGACTTGCATGTGCATGTCTGTATGCAAAATATGATTCTCAAGTTTCTGGAAAAAAAACAGTCCCCCCAACTATTTTCATATGACCTCAGCACAAAAGTCTTACAACAGAACCCTGATTTTCTTAAACATTCTGATGACATTTGAGTTTAGACTTTTGATTGGTTAAAAAACCAGGTGTAGGCAACCAATGGCCTGCGGACAAGATCCAGTCTGCGAAGGAATTTTGACCGACCCACGAGCAAATATTAGAATACTATGCTTACTTATGTTTTAAAGATTCTTTGTGCTTTTTAATAGATTCAAAAGATTGAAATAAATTGTGACTAAATTGAGTTCTTTGATTACTGATTGACATTGTTAGTTAAGCACAAATGATTTTATAGCATGTGTTATTCATTGATTTGAGGCAAAATATAACTAGATATATTTAAATGGATAATTCCCATATTTCAAGCCTTTTTTATGGCATTTATATGGCTAACTGTCCAGTTATTAATACACTGCAGAGGCAAAAAGGTTGCCAACACCAGTTATAAACAAAAGTAAGGCCAACAAGTCTCAGCAGCAGATAAGTATATTCACCTGAGGAAGGTTAGAGAATGGACAGGTAGAAACATTGCAGGTGAAAAAAGAAAGTGCAGATTGTGTGAAAAGAAAGTCATTGAATAATATTAACATGTTCCTGATGGAAGATGGCTGCAATGGCATAATGGTATAACATATCTGACCCATGCCCTGGGTGGCACATGAAGGGGGTGACACTAAACAGTTTCTATTCAAGTCAGAGAAGCCATCCTTGGATATTGATAAAAAAACATCCTTCATATCTGTTTTTGATTTTCATAGATGAGAAGCATTCAGATGGCCATATTGTTAAACCACTAAAAATACAGTGTTGGGAGCTTCATGACCACATACACCTCACAGTACCACTGCCCAGGGTCAACTGGCAGTAAGACCATTCTCCTGCACAAACTAAAGAGTTAATCTAGAATTTTGTGCAAAATGTATTAAATTTAATGTTCTTATTAAAAGTGCTATTTCCTTATTTCAAAGCATTGTTTGAGAAGACCATGAAAGTAAGAGAAAACTCTGAGAGATCATTCAGCAAAATTGATACTTTCATATTCAAGAGCCTCCATCGGTCAAGGCACACTCTGTAATCCTGCTCTGCTGAGTGTAGAAAGAGAAGAATTTAAAAAAAATTGATTTTGACTATATCATAGAAACGCCAGTGGTTCACAAACTTATTTTGCCACGGAACCCTTATACAATTTTTTTAATTTGTTATTAAATCGCAGAACTCATACTTATATTTTACAAAAAAACCCACCACCTTCATTTCAATAAGACATTAAATGAATCAAAAATTGTTTTAGAGAGAGAATCGATTCATATAAAAAACATATAATAAATGAAACATTAAAATAAAAAAACAACTCTGTTTTAATTGTTATAATTTCTAATTGTTGGGAAATTTTTTTTTTATTAAGCGCAGATTAATGCAAAGAGTGTTGCTGCTTCGTGGACTCCAGTATCCTCCATAGCAGGGCTTGAAATTCACGTTGTCCCATCATCCTGGGAACGATAAAAATGTGTTCAGGATGAACAGATATCTTCCCCGAAATCACTTCCATCCCAGAGGTGTGTCGGGGAAGATAACTTTTTTTAAAGGGATTTTAAAAAAATAAAATAAAATTGCTTTGCGGGATGGTTTACATTTCCTTCGGGACAGTTAAAATCATTTTTCAGGACGGTTGAAAAAGGTTAGTCTGGAGCCATGCTCCGTAGAACATTGTGCTCGCCAAGGCTCATGCATTCAATTGAAGGCGACACTTCACATTGTCTAAATTATTATTTTGAAAATGGTGAATACCATTTTTTTCTATATAAGATAAATTTTTATAAAATTTTATTAAAAGACACCTTATCTCACTGAACCCCAGATTTTTACACAGAACCCACTTTGGGAAACACTGTCATAGACCAATTTGCATCAGTGAAAGCAAGGAAGGTGCAGTTGTAATTTTCATGTAATGCCATAAATTGTTAATTAAAAGATTAATGAGCTTGACTTAAATATTTGATCTGATATTATGATAGAATTATTTAAAAGATTGGACATGATTTATTTACTGAGGCAAACCAAACTATGTACAAATTTTGTATTTACATGATTCGTATACATATTATTTGGACCCATCAGAAAAGGCCACAGACAATGAGGAAAACTGTGAGAGAATTTGATTGGTTAAAAAATTGCTTCAAGGATACAATATACTCCACCTCCTTCAACGAGTCCATTGGTTGAAATTGCAGATAGGGACAGGACAGTAAAGCCAAGAATCAGGTAAGCAATGACAAACTGACACAAGGCAAGAAGGATCCCTGCTTGACCAACCACAAAACCTGAAAGAAACAAAAAAAGGGGCATTTTTAAATATGGATAAACAAATATATATTTTAGTATAAATGTACAGGCTGCTATGATCTTAAGCCGCTTTGATTTATTCCAATTGACGATAACACTGTTTTGAAATTTTTCCCAAAATTTTTCTTTAAAAAGTTTTATATTCATGAACGCGGCCGTAGTTCAAATTTTCACTATTGGTGGCAATTTCGACCAATCAGCGGAAAAAGCTAAGGCTACAAGTCGTACTGTTATGTAGTGTTAAGATAACTGGTGGATCGATTTTGTGCCGATTTCGTTTATACCGCTTCCTCTAGGAACTCATTTCCAGCGTAAAATCAGGACAGCCTATAATTTAGTATAAATGTATTTATTGCAAACAAAATAATAGCACTCCTCAAACAACATTTATCTTCCTGCTGATTATCTACAACTCTCCATATTTTCAGTTTTTTTAATAATTATAAAACAATAAGTCAACAGTTTGGTAAAAAATGAATTTCTTTATTAATATGAGAAAAACATCAGTTTTATTCATGAAAAATCAGAGATGCTTATATTTAGTGGAATTGTTTTCCATGCTACTACTAAGACATCAGCAGCAGTATTATTAGTAATAGTGATGTAGATACAGACACAGTAGAGCCTTGCTTTAACCCATTCCTCCTTTTCTATTTGCATTAGCATGACAAAAACCAACAGACAAACAAACAGACAAAAAGTGACATGGGATTTTATAATATAAGATTTTCTATTTCATAGAACCTAATCTTTACGCACATATGTATGTGTATCTCAGAGATTAGAATTTTATATGTTGGGTTATTCTTTTGGATAACATATTCTTTGGCCTTCAAAATATAAAAATTCATAATAAAGATATATCTCCAGACAAGGCTACAAGAGTTTGCTATGTCATGTAGCAACATCCACATCCAACTCCTACTTAATTCTATTTTGTTTGATTACCAAACAGCAGTACTTTATGTTGTCCAGACTTTTGAACTTCTTTTTTCAAAACTCCTATAACAGCCGTTCTCAACCTTTTCTTTGATCACAGTCCCCTTGAACTCTTCTCGTGTTCAAGGGCCCCCTGTCAAACAGGGATACAACACAAACAGAAATTCATTTATTATTATCTCAGCCTATGGCCCTCTTCAAATGTTGGGAATGGCCAGCTTATAGTGTTTTAAGAGAAAATAACAACAACAAAAATGAAGATACTCAGCAATTCATTTCAGAATCTTGGACAACTAAGTACAATCAAAACCAATCCTTCTTTTTGGGAGCATGAATGTGCACAACACATTTTAAGACAATGTGAGCATTGTTTTTGTAGATATGTTGGTAAATACAACCGGATATATAGATAACATATATAAATAGTGACACAGTCAAAATAATGATTATATTTTCTCAAAGACAGAAATTGTAAATAATAAAACTAGAAAGCACTCAGAGAGCGCATACCTCTGCCAATGCTGTACAACACTAATTTTCCGGCAGACTTAGTTACAGAACCGTGCCAGATTATCTATTTTGACATACCAACAAGTCACGTAATAATTCAATAATACACCTCTGATCCACTACTTATGCACATCTCATATCTTTACAGGATTAGGAATGTTAGAAACTTGAATTAGACAAATACCAAATAGGAATTAAGGTTAAATGCAATACATTAATATGAACTGGAAAGCACTCAAAAACAAATTCTTGGATCTGTGTAGTATAATCCCGATTTTACATGTACAGGAGAGATTTATCTGTGGAGGGAAACAAAACAGCTAGTCCATACAGGAGAAAGGCTCTCCCACATGGCTGGAGAGAAGGACAACAAAATTCATTCATTTCAAGGAAGTTCCTTTTATTTCCGTTGATAGCTTCGATGCAGGGCCGGTTCACAGATCAATCGGAGTATTGAATTTTGTTTCGTTGAAATTTTCTTAGTTACATTACAGAAGGACTGACGTGGTAGCAATTAAAATCAGGTTTTCTTCCTCCTGCTCCCAGTAAGGCTTCTAGCTATTGACCCGTCCGCTCTGTGTCCCCAACTGACTGACTGCCGGCCGATTTAAAAATCACTGCTCACTAAAAAACACTCGGCGGAGCTGATTGGTCGGACACATTTTCTTTGTTCTCTGACTTCCGTATGACCTGGACAACCGTTTGACCAAAATTCTGGTCCGGAATCTGACATCGAGCGCAAAGCCTAATAATACTGTCCCCCCAAATTCCAGTCTTCTGTACCCTCCTTCCTTCAGCAAGCGAACACACCACTCGAGTGCATTTCATTACCTCCGCCCCGAAATTAATCACTTCTTCCTTAGCCCTTGGCCCACCTTTCCACAAAATTTCATTGAAAGATTTTGGAGATACTGTGTTGACAGATGGAAAGACGGACACGACTGAATACATATACCTCTCAAACTTTGTTGGCATAGGTAATGATATAGTTTATTAATATAAATGAAACATAAGGGTATATTAATTATACAAATAAATATCACATACAGTTGATGAACCGATAGCATACGTCTCACATAGCTTCTGTACCAAAACACTGCGGTCAAGTTTTCTCAACACTTCTACCTTTTCTTGCATCGATATGGGCACGTGTTTGTGATTTACACCACTAGTGACACTTGCACTTTGCTTGGAAGCACTAGGAGTAAATGTATGCAAATTAGGCTAGGAATTTTACAAAACCACCTCAGTAACAGATGGTTCAACACACTACAACACCCGTGGCCGCTCAGTGAACTAGTGTGAGAGCCGCAAGGAATTCAAGTATCCACTCGTAATTTTGTCTAGACTAACAGGAGGTACCTACCGTACCACCAGTTGTCAAAGATTTATGAAGAGAATGCACTGAAAATGATGGAAGGGGAGGGGGGGGAAAAAGAGTGGGAGTAGGAGAAGAAGAAGAGTGGGAGTAGGAGAAGAAGAAGAGTGGGAGTAGGAGAAGAAGAAGAGTGGGAGTAGGAGAAGAAGAGTGGGAGTAGGAGAAGAAGAAGAGTGGGATTGGGTGAGGAGTAAGAGAAGAATAATTGTGGTAGTAGAAGACAAGATTAGTGGGAGTAGGAGAAGGAGAGGGGATAGAAGATAAGAAGAACAGTGAGAGTGGGAGAAGAACAAAGGTTAGAGTAGGAGAAGAGTGGAAGAGGG
>VCCN01006430.1:1211616-1221691 GCA_006491835.1 Architeuthis dux | reverse complement strand
AGATGTAACAAAACAAAAAAAAAGCTAATCATTTAAGGATGTTGTCTTTAACTTTGATAAGAGTTAATAACATTCCAAGAACCCATTTTTTTTATTGATGCTGGTTAACGATAGCTTTTCAGCCGTTCCATTCTACAGCCTTCGTCATGCGCATAATCCGTAAGGAAAGAGTGGGGGAGAATTGATCGGCTGAAACGTTGTGGTTAAAAACAGCTACAACGGAAAGAATGCGTTCAATTGTTCGAACAAATCTTCGAATGTTAAATCAGTGTCGTAGCTAGAGATTTTGGGGTACCGAGGAGGGGCTTTGCTCCTTGAGGGGCCTCCCTCCAACATTTAGTGAGATTGGATGAAAAAGGAAAATTTGCAATAAATAGACATTCACTAACACCTAATTGATGAAAAACAACCCCAAAGGCTGAATTATTATTTATGTAATTCATGTATGTACAAATATATCCTTGTTATTGTATAATTTTAGTAGAAATACAGTAGGTGAACAGGCCTAGAAAATGTTATGACCTGGCTGTTGTTTTCATTCTGATACCTGTTTTTAAACTATATTTTGGTACTGATTTCAAAGATCGCAACTATTTTTGTCACTCAGGTCAACTATGTATGTACAAATATATCCTTATTATTGTATAATTTTAGTAGAAATGCAGTAGGTGAACTATAACACAGGCCTACAAAATGTTATGACCTGACTATTGTTTTCATTCTGATACCTGTTTTTAAACTATCTTTTGGTAATTTTGTCGTTATTTAAATAAATATAATTATATTATATTGAATACCAATAAGTGATTATTCCAGGTAGTAACCCATCAGGACTGGCAACATGTGGTGTATCTAGTCTTCAGGAACACAGATTTTTATAAAAAATGTAAAACTTTTTGACCCCATAGAACTCTTTTTGTTAGTTTGGTTCATCTTTTTCGTTTTTACTGCCTCGATGCTGACCATTTTGACATATTGAACACCAATAATGGATTATTTCAATTAGTAACCCACCCAAAGTTTTCTTACATGAAGTCTCTAGTCTTTAGAGCCAATATTTCTTTTAAAATACAGCTTCTTTTTTTTTTGTCCAATATTTTTGTCAAATTTTCAGCTAATTTCTGAATGTTAATTGCATTTTTACAAAAGTGTTTGTTCCAAATGTGATCTAAAACATATTATTTTAAATATAAATCATTATCTAATTTGATATTGTTGTTTGAAGTAAACGTACATGTAATTTGTGAAAATGCCTTTAAATAACGACAGAATTACCAATTCTTAGTAAAAATGCTGATATGCTATAGAAAGAAAACTTGACCTGATGGACAAAAACCGATCCGATTTTTGAAATCAGCACCAAAAAAATAAATAGTTTAAAAACAGGTATCAGAATGAAAACAACAGTCAGGTCATAACATTTTGTAGGCCTGTGTTATAGTTCACCTACTGCATTTCTACTAAAATTATACAATAACAAGGATATATTTGTACATACATAGTTGACCTGATGGACAAAAACCGATGCGATTTTTAAAAATCAGCACCAAAGTCAGGTCTTAAAGTATTGTAGGCCTGTGTAATTTATAAAGCCTTTTGGGAGCTCCCCTCCATTGGGAGCCCGGGGGACGGAGGAGTTTTCAAATAGAATCCCCTCCCCATCATCAGCTACGCCTCAGAATGTAAGGATGTTATTAATCAAGGAAAATAATTACAAGAAGTAAAACAATTACAGAACTAACGAGGAAGCACCCGGCGAGCACATGCCATTGCCAACGCCATCGTAACTAGAAAAAGAATGAAAATCGGTGCATATGTAGCTACGATGAAGGGGAGGTAACTGTAAAAGATTCCAGGATCCGCCCCGAAATTTCCACACTTCCACAAAATGCCATTTAAATTAATTGAGAACTTTTGGAGATATTGTGCGGACAGACACGAGTGGACACAGAAATGAATGAGAAAGAAAAGAATGAAGAAAATATCTCTCAATCGGAAAAGAATTCCTGGATCCGCCCCGAAATTTAACCAATTCTTCCTTACTTCCCCAAAATGTAATTGAAATTCACTGAATACTTTTGGAGATATTATGTGGACAGACATACAGCTACGATGCAGGGGAGGCAACTGTGAGAAATTCCTGGATCCGCCCTAAAATCAATTCTTCCTTAGCCAATGGCCCATCCTTTCACAAAATTTGATTGAAATTCATTGAGAACTTTTGGAGATATTGTGTGGACAGATAGATACGAGTGGATACATATACATCTTGCAACTCCGTTGGCAGAGGTAAATTACAAAACTAACTAGAAAGCACTCAGAAAGTGCATACCTATGCCAACGCCACTGTCAGAAAAGATTACATCGACATTCATCGAGTACTTTTGGAGATATCGTGTGGACAGAACCTTTGGCGATATTATGTGATGTGGACATATAACTCCGACGTAGGGGAGGTACTTGTGTATGGATCAGCTCCATAATTTAATCACTTTTTCCGTAGCCTATTGTATACGCCTTCACAAAATGTCATTAAAATTCACTAAGAACTTTTGGAGATATCATGTGGACAGACATGAGCGTATACATGAATGTATGGGAAAAAAAACAAAAAAAAACGGAACAATATCTGGCAATCAAAAAAAGATATTCCTGGATCTGCCCCGTAATTTAACCACTTCCACCTCACCCATTGCTTACCCTTCCACATAATTACATAGAAATTCATTGAGAACTATCGGAGATATCGCGTGCACGGAAAGACAGACGGACGCGACCGAATACCTCTTCAACTTCGTTGGCAGACCTCGATGTATTTATACATCTATCAGCAGAAATTAAATGATCTGTTGAATCAATTAAAAAAAAGGAATATATTTTAGGGGCCCGCCTTCTGGCTGAGATAGATGCGTATTTCTCAGCGACGCCAGAAGTCGAACCCAGTTAAAAATCATGATTCCGAATGTTGATTTTCAAGGATGGATATTTTCTCTCGAATAGGAGGGGGTAGAAAGATTCAATGGCGTCACTAGGGTTGGTGTCACCCAATGCGGTAACTCATGGTGTCATCCCCATGAACCTCCGCCCTCACCAGATCATACAGAATCCCCAGTAATGTGTTTTTGTACTTTTACTCGTAAATCGCAATTTCCTTATATTAATGAATGTAATGGCATTAGAAGTGACATAAACAACTATCAAAATTAAAATTACACGTTTTAATTTTATCTTTTATTTTGTTAAAATAATTTTAATTGTTTAATAATTGTTTAATTGTTGTTTAATTGTTGTTTAATTGTTGTTTAATAATTGTTTAATTTTTTAAGTTTGTAAGTTAATTTTATAGCAATTACAATTACATTTTTTAATTTAATTTTTTTTGTTAAAATAATTTTAATTGTTTAATAATTGTTTAATTGTTGCTTAATTGTTGTTTAATAATTGTTTTATTTTTAATTTTTTAATTTTAATTTGATAGCAATTAAAATTACACTTTTTAATTTAATTTTTTATTTTGTTATAATAATTGTTTAATTGTTCTTTAATTTTTTAATTTTAATTTTATACCGATTAAAATTATAATTTTTAATTGCTCTATCATACGTACAGCCCAAATGTATTTACACTAATATAGTTGAAATCAAATGATGGATAATTTTACATCCGATATGATAATTATAAAGACATTTAATTAGTTCAGAACCTATATTTTCCCGGAGCCGGTGTGAACGACTGCTAAACCGAGCGGCCTAAATCGTAAATGTGAATAAAGAAACGAGCTCCTTGCAGGAATCGAACCAGCATCCACACTGGAAGCTACCTTATAAGCAGGTTCTGCTCTACCGATTGAGCAAACGAAGTTCTCATGGTAGACAGGTGTTTTTTAATCCTACACTTTGCTGGCCTCTCCATTCCCACGTTCGTATTTAGGCATGAATATAATGCGGTTCTCTACGTTCTCTGCGTATAAGGTTGCTTCCAGGGTGGACGCGGGTTCGATTCCCCGCACGGAGCTCGTTTCTTTATTCACATTTACGATTTGCAGCCGTTCACACCGGTGCCGGTCAAATATAGGTTCTCAATTAATAAATGTCTTTATAATTATCATTAATATAGTTATATGTGGTTAAAGTGAGAATTCTGTAAGAAAACAATAGAATTCGAAGCAAAAACGTATAATAACTACATTTAAAAAAACTATATATCTAGTATAAAAGGTCCCCGGCAGAAGACAGTTGAAAGAGAGAGAGAGAGAGAGATAGAGAGAGGAGGGGGAGGGAGGGAGAGAGAGAGAGAGAGAGATGGGCCAGATGGTATTTGTCTCTCACTACCGATATAATATGGTATGCTAAACTACTAAAGTTGCAATTAGTTGTTTATTAGGGCGGTTAACTCCGAGATATCAGGTTTTAAAAAAATTAAAATTATGAAATTCTCAAGAACTTTATATATATTCAGTAATTAGGTGCCCAAGGACTTGTATAACAATGTTCGTTCTAATTGTTCAGCAGTTCCAAAGTTCAATACATACAAAATGTAAACAAAGAATCGAATCTACCGTAATTCAACATTTTTCAATACCTAGGGTTTTGTCAACCTTATAACCAAATCGGTCAAGATTTGAGGAATTTTTCCAATTGTAAACAAAAGCAATAGTCCGGGGGCCAGCAGGGCCTACCGTTCACCCCCACCCCATGATCCTATGAGTAGGGTACCAAAATATTCCTTAGGATGTCCTCATTCAGAAAAGAAAATGTTCCCAAGAAAGAAGTTGGGAAGAACTACCTCATTTGCATAAACAGAATTTCATACAACACCTACATACACAATTTCATTGAAATATATTAAGGAACAACGGAGTTATCCAACTTAGAAAAAGGATACAACGACGACGACGACGACGACGACGACGACGACGACGACGACGACGACGACGACGACAGACACCCATAGCAAATGATAATCCCCGGCTTTTTTTACCACCGGGGACAATTATGTTCATTTTAACATTAAACTTTAACGTTAAAATAATTGTTATGCGTATTATATATATAGAATAATATAGTTTCAGATTTCTTAAATGTAATATTTTTTGTATAGATTATATGGATATTAACAACCGAATTGTTTTGTAAACTCTTTCTATATTGAATTACACCATTATTAGCTACAAGATGAGCGGAAGCCTTTTCTGATTTTTCTCCTTATTTTCCTTTAATTATTACTTCATTTTCAAAAAAGTTGCAGACATAAATAGGCAATTACCACAGCATTGTTGCTAAAACACCAGAAACTTTGACTACTACAAAAACACCAGCAGCAGCCAAAACAGCGCGTGCAGCTGAATCATCTGCTCAAAGGTTTTATATACAGTATAGTCATTTTTGTGGTAGCCCCTCTGATGGTGTTGCCCGTCCACACCCCTTGCACCACTTAGTAACGTCACTGGGAAGATTGGCACTGCATCAACCTATATTTACTTATCTGAAAGCTCTACTTAAAAGGGTTATTTTTTTATAAAAAAAACAAAAAACAAAAGCATTTAAACAGGGGCGAATCCAAGATTTTGTGCATGATAGTGTCCAAATGGAAAAAATAATTTTTACAACCAATTACGCAAAAAGAAAAACGCAATCAAAAACAAGAAAGTAACATGTGATCCGACATTTTTCACTTATATGCAGAGTTGTAACGTATTAGTACTAGAATTGACAAAGAGTTTAATAAAAACATTAATTGATGAAATTTACCATTGAACCAATAGATAAACAATTATGGAGAATTAGACGAAAGACCTCTTATATTAGTCTTTAATGTTGGTTTATAATTAGTTGAGTTTTTTATTTATAAGATAAATAATTATGAAAAATTAAACGAAATTCATCTTATTTACCATGGAACCAATAGATAAACAATTATGAAGAATTAGACGAAAAACATCTTATTTACCATGGAACCAATAGATAAACAATTATGAAGAATTAGACGAAAACATCTTATTTACCATGGAACCAATAGATAAACAATTATGAAGAATTAGGCGAAAAATATCTTATTTACCATGGAACCAATAGATAAGCAATTATGAAGAATTAGACGAAAGATATCTTATTTACCATGGAACCAATAGATAAGCAATTATGGAGAATTAGACGAAAGACCTCTTATATTAGATGAAAAACAATAATATATTTTTGTCTTTAATGTTGGTTTATAATTAGTTGAGTTTTTTATTTATAAAATGTCTTTGTCAAGATATTTAATAAAATTGTGCTTTGTCCGAGAAGGGGTGGCTGGTCTGCCCCCACCCCCCCAGGATTTGCACCTGTGATCTACTATATTAATACGCAGCATGTATTTGTATATTTATTTTTTGTCTGTAAAATCCCAAATAAATTAAATAATAAACTTTACACCAACTGTAACAATGAAATGATTGAGACAAAAATACTTCAGTTAGCAATATTTAAAGACTCGCATATTAAACAAAATATGAATCTCATCAATTTTCTTCCAATTTATTTCATTTTACAGTTGGAATAGCAAATACATAACGCAATATGAAATCAAATGATGGATAATTTTATATCCGACAGAATATGATAATTATAATGACATGTATTAGTGAGAGTCTATATTTGCCCGGCGCCGGCCTGACCTTCGTTAGCTCAGTCGGTAGAGCAGAACCTGCGTATAAGGTAGCTTCCATGGTGGACGCGGGTTCGATCCCCGCACGGAGTTCGTTTCTTTATTCACATTTACGAATTAGGCCGCTCGTTTAGCAGTCGCTCACACCGGCGCCGGTCAAATATAGGCTCTCACTAATAAATGTCATTATAAGTATCATAACAAAATATCAAATTCATATCTGCCGTCAATTGTGGCGGCACGGGTACACTAACTATTTTATAATGTGTGCATATTTATTTTTTGTCTGTAACACATCAAAGGAAAAGAAAGGAAAAAGGGGTGATAAACACACATATCAATATGCTGATATAAAAGTTTTGTTTGTTGGACAACTAAAATGTTTTCGGCTAATTCATTTCATTTTTGCAGTTTTTACAATTGGTATAGTAAATACATAACAACATATCTGCCGTCAATTTTGTCGGCACGGATATACTAATTATTTTATAATGCATGAATATTTATTTTTTGTCTGTAACACATCAAAGGAAAGGAAAGGAAAAGGTGGTGAGAAGCACATATATCAATATGCTAATATAAAAGTTTTGTTTGTTGACAACTAAAACGTTTTCGACTACTTCATTTCATTTTTGCAGTTTTTAGAATTATTATAGTAAATTGTGGTGGTACACTAATTATTTTATAATGCTTGAATATTTATTTTTTATCTGTAACAAATCAAAGGAAAGTAAAAGAAAAGGTGGTGATAAGCACATATATCAATATGCTGATATAAACGTTTTGTTTGTTGACAACTAAAACGTTTTCGTCTACTTCATTTAATTTTTGTAGTTAACGACTTAACAAAATATCACTTTCATATTAAGCCGTCATTTTTTGACTGCACGGATACACCACCAAGTGAATTGCAGATTTGACAAAATGCTGTTTTAGCGGCACTTACCTGTTCGCAGAAATAAATTAGTACTAAACTGGGCCAGGGCGACGGGGCTGAAGACTCCACCTAAGGTGCCCAAGGTTCGAATCGATTCCTCGCCGACACTGGTAAAGTCTTCAAAATAGTTTCCCAAAGATGCAAAACTTCGTCTTAAAGACTTTGGGATCTTTAACATAGAAGATCCCCTTTTGCTGTCATCGTGGTCATCAATCGAAGACTGGTACGAGGTGTCCAGGTAATCCTTATCTTTCAACGGCGCCTTCTCCATGTTTATTAAGTTTTTACTTGTCTTTTCACACCTTGTTTATTTTTCTCTTTTTAAAATCCTTTATTATTATTTACCTGTGTTGGCCTGACATTTAATTCCTCCGGACTTATGTTTTTTTTCTTTTTCTTCTCTCTCTTTCAATAATAATGTTTTTTCTCGCCTCGTCTATCGTCTGTCAAAAAAACTCGAGTTAATCACGGAGCAAAAAAGACGCCCGTATAAATGTATGCGCTAATCTTTCTACAACGTAGGTATAAAAACGTGGAGACAGGTAGGTACTCTAGGTGTGTATGTGTATGTGTGTGCGTGCGAGCGTGTGTGAGTGTGTGTCACGCTAGTAGCTACCCGTTTGTCACTGAGCGCTTCGGCATTGAAAGAGGCAGACGGTGTGATCGAGAATAGAGAACCGTTTTATGGCGAGGTGGTTGTATCAGCTTGCTAAACACTTAGTGTTCTACAGCTGTTGTCGCTATCGTCGTGGGCGAGGAGACAGGGAGGGGAGGGCGAGAGAGGATTAGTTGAAAGTTTTGTATTAACAGATTCACCCTCCCTTTCTCTGTATCTCTCTATCCCTCCCCTCTCACTCTTTCTCTCTCTTGAATAATTGAGGTTTTCAATTGTTCTCTCTCTCTCCGCACTCTCCGTCTATACGCTGCTTACTTCCCCTTTCTTTCCTTCTCTTCCATTTCCTTTTCTTTCTTTCTTCCTTTTTCTTCTATTTCCTTCTTTCTTTCTTTCTTTCTTTCTTTCTTTACACCAGTTTAACATTTGAGGAAATTCGAGACTTTTTCAAAGAGTTAAGAAGTGCAGTTTGTGAAACTGTTTTGACGCTCTGAAAATCGTTTACCCTAAACCAATATTAAACTAGCCCCAGACAACCTAAGCTAATCCGGGTTTTAAAATTATAAACCCAGAGATATTGGTGTGTGGAAAGTTGTGACGTAATAATTTGCATTTGAAAATTTTAAGGCGAAAACACGCCCAGATTTAAAATTCTACCAAAAATTAACTAATCATCAAGTTTCAATAACATAAACCATCCCTAAATCATCCCTAGATCAACTCCAATACAACCCTAAAAAGACCCCAAACAAACCCCAAATCAACCCTAAATCAACCTTAAATTCAGGGCCAACACTAGGGTTTCTGATTCCCCGGGAAAGTTGAACTTCGGGGTCCTTTCAAGTATGCATTTATGTTTTACAGCGAGAGAAATAAATATATAGGAGTAAAAAAAAGGTTTATTACTACAGAAGGTATTTGACTGTCAGATATTCCTGAAAAATCTGACTTCACTGAATTTTCTTATTTTGACTTTTTATTCGGTTTAATTTATTGTCCCATTTTTCCATTTGTCTCAGACACATAACAGGCGCCCCATAACACTTGGCGTCCTGGGTGACTGTCCGTGTTGCTGGTAACTTGAGTCGGCCCGGCTCTAACCAACCCTAAATCGACCCCAAACGAACCTTAAATCAACCGGAAATCAATCCCAAAGAAACCTTAAATCAACCCTAAAACAACCCTAACATTGATTACAGTTGTATGTTTCACCACTACAAAAATTACCCGAGCGACTTTTAGTAGCAAAATGCTTCTCTGTCCCTTTCTCTCGCTCTTCCTATTTACACCTTACTCTTTCTATCCCCCTTACATTTTCACTTTCTATCAAATTCCTCTTTTTTTAAAAAGAAATCAGAAATATAGAAAAATAAAATAGCCAAAAACCCACATAAGACACCCCCCCCCACAACATCTTTTTACAAATTAATTTGAATTGTCGGGCGCATTCCAACCAAATTTGGTTGTTTGCCCGATCACACAAGTATTTCATTTAAAATGATTTTACATGACAAGTATGGCAGGCTGCTCCACACACCATAAAGTCCGGCTCCTTCCTAACATGCACCTTTGGAACGGGCACTGCACTAATCACTGAAATTCAGATATCTCAGACATTTTAATCTATTCTTGTAGCCTCGTGAAGAGCCTATGGGAGGTTTCAGTTTTAGCTGAAAATATCTTTCTAACGCACTGAACTTCTGCTCGGCTAACGTTGTTCTCAGTCTCGTCTTTGGTACTAGTGAGACAGGAACCTGCTAGAATTGTGAATTTGACTTGGTGTTAGGGAAGATCATGAGGTTTTCAGAAACAAGCGGCAACAAGTTCTCCCTGGTAGCTGGCCGACAACAGATATCTTGGCTTTTACTGATCATACC
>VCCN01006430.1:1188122-1199073 GCA_006491835.1 Architeuthis dux | reverse complement strand
TGTTAATCGGAGGCAGAGCATAGGCTGAGACGGCCGCAGAACGATATTTTTTATGCATATTGCACCTGGTATTCCCAGACGGTTATCCATCTTGGTAATGACCAGGCTCGAAGTTGCTTACCAGTGATTTGGTCGTTCAATTACGGTAATCATGCCATCGTTTGTTGCTGGGTACCTTTGAAGGTCAAGTGACAACAAGTCCAGTATTCTTTGTATAGTTCACTTAAGCTTGTATATCAGGGATTTTCAACCCCTATTCAATGTGACCCTTGTGCTTGATGCTTTGCTGCTAGATTTTCAATATTTGAATTGATATTTGAGAGATATTACAAATAAACTTAAGACAAACCAGGAGTATATCTATGAAAGAGATCATTATTATTTGTTATTCTTTCATTTATTCTTTTGTGTGATGCGGACTGCAGTTCCGACGGGTGTCATTATCAACGCATGTTTAGGAAGTGAGAGAAACCACATTTTTGCATCGTGGATTTCTATTAAATATAGCTGTTAGGGGCCTTTAGTTAGTGCGTGCGTTCATATATTCGTTGATTGTACTGTGTGGCCCTTTGATTAGTGTGTATGTGTGAGTGTGTGGGGGAGTTAGTGTAGTGTGTAGGGGAGGTGTGTTATATGGTTTTATTGGTGTGAGTGGCTCTCCGATGCCCAGATGATGGTCAGAGGTTTATCAGACTGTCTGATGTCTCCCGCTGTCAAGCGATTAATGTCATGTGTGAGTGTGCGTATCTGTGCGCGCGTGTGAGAGTGTGTGTGCGTATTTGGAAGTGTGAGTATGTGTTTTGTCCGTGTGTGTGTGAGTATGTTCTGTGTATGCATGTGTAAGTGTGTGGGGGTGTATGTGTGTGAATAGAGTGAGTGTGTGGATAGAGTGTGCGTATGTGTATGAATGGGTGTGTGTGTGGGATTGATATATTAATCATATCCGGAATAGTTCACGTATACGTTAAATGTGTAAGTCATGTAGTAGCGCAGGTCAACAACGATGTGTATAAACCCATCCAAAACGGTGGAACATACATATACCAATAAATGGTAGAATATACATATACAAATAAAAATAAAAACAGCTATAAAATTATCAAAGAATTATACAAGCATTATAAAAGAATTCTAAGAAAATTATACACCAAGTGAGAGTAGCTTCCCCTTATTTGTTGACTTTACCGTCATAAAACGAAAGATTGCCTATTTTTAAAAGAAAATCCATTTGTACAGGGTGTCGAGTAATTATGTACTCTCTGAAAACGTTGTAAGGGGAATAATTTTGTATTGACTAGGCTCAATTGTGCAGAAATCGAACGTTGCTTTCACTATTAGGTCAACACAAATTTAACCACCCTTATAACTTTTACAGAAAGGACATAATTACGGAGTTACCCCTCCCGCCTTATAGCGTTTGCAGAGAGGACATAATTACGGGACACCCTATATTTGACAATCTCTTGTCCTTCAGCTCAACTTTCATCGCTTGGGTTGAGATGAATATTTCCAAATTGTTTGTTAGTAGGCCAGAGGCACGATCCGATGCCACCTTGCCACCAGTGTCCTTCTTGGGGAGAGCATTTCCTTCCAATGGAGTTCTCCAGCTGAAGTCGCCGAAGGGCCAACGACTACGTGACCAAGGACGTTGCTCCGGTTAAAGACGGTGCCTTTGACGACCAAGAACTCCAGGGAGTGAGACTCGACACCATCGCCCGTCACTGGAAACAGGAAGGCTCTGTTCCACTCGGGTGACACGCCCACCATCGGTGGGGTCAGTTTATGGCGAACGATTGATGAACCTCTTCGCAAGTTGGCGATCACAAAAAACACTGAAACAAAACAAATAATAAATAAGGTCAAAAAGGAAATAAATGTAAAAAAAAAGAAGAGAAAAAAGACAAAAAATAAAAATCACCGCCACCCCTAGTCAATACTAACATACGTATCCACACAGAAACGGCCGAAACGTAGTGATTAAAATAGCGAAGATAAGGATACTAGTATAAATAATTTGTGGAATAATGACAATGACTCATATCAAAATTTCAGACAACGAGGAAGGCCAAAGAGTACAGCGACCGAACCGTAGTGATAAAAACAGCGAAGATAAGGATACTAGTATAAATAATTTGTGGAATAATAACAATGGCTCATATCAGAATTTCAGACAATGAGGAAGGCCAAAGAGTACAGCGGCCGAACCGTAGTGATACAAACAGCGAAGATAAGGATACTAGTATAAATAATTTGTGGAATAATGACAATGACTCATATCAGAATTTCAGACAATGAGGAAAGCCAAAGAGTACAGCGGCCGAACCGTAGTGATAAAAACAGCGAAGATAAGGATACTAGTTTGAATAATTTGTGGACAATGACTCAGTTTAGAATTTTAGACAACCATAAAAGCTGAAGAACGCATTTCAGACAAAAGTTCTGAAGTTAAAAAATCCTTCAAAGTCAAAATGTCATATTGTGTTCTGATAATGTTTTTATGGAATATATATCGGTTGTCGAAAGGGTGGCTGTGATAAAAAATCATTGAATTAATTTTTAACAACTTTTTCCCAGCTGTTAACTGTATTCATTTGAGAGAGAATGAGTTTGTCAATGAATATATATAATTGTATTATTTACGTATAATTCTTGCTCGTAATCATTTTCTTTTGAGAGTAATATTTTTATTTTCTAAAAACAGTCTATTATGGAGAGAACAACAGTCAATCCTCGAATGCGACATCTGTTCCATTTGTGACCGTATCAGAACCATAGAAACAATTATTCTATGGTCTCAACGGTTGATTTTTTCGTCACTTCCGGGTTTTATGAATTAGGCTCAGCTGAACCCCGATGCCTATTTAAGGTCACCTGTTCATGATGCTCGCATTGTAATCGGTTGGAGTATTTAAGGTTTTGCTGGACCCAAAAATCGGTTGGAGTATTTAGGTCTCGCTGGTCCCAAAAATCGGTTGTAGTATTTCAGGTCTTGCTGGATCCGAAAATCGGTTGGAGTATTTAAGGTCTCGCTGGTTCCAAAAATCGGTGGGAGTAGTTAAGGTCTTGCTGGACCCAAACATCGGTTGGAGTATTTAAGGTCTTGCTGGACCCAAAAATCGGTTGGAGTATTTAAGGTCTCGCTGGTCCCAAAAAACGCCTAACTTAAAACAAAAACCGATTATAGAAAACAAAATGTAGGTGCAATCGTTGGCGGGTGGAACCGTGACCGGAAACCAAGTCACAGGAAAAATGCCACAGAAAAAACTTACACATTGGGCTTAGAAAAAGTCACAGAAAAAAGTCACATT
This sequence comes from Architeuthis dux, assembly GCA_006491835.1. Lineage (NCBI taxonomy): Eukaryota > Metazoa > Mollusca > Cephalopoda > Oegopsida > Architeuthidae > Architeuthis > Architeuthis dux. Next base: position 1,195,765 of record VCCN01006430.1, on the reverse strand, counting down.
TAATTTGAAGTAATAAAATAAGTAATATTTTAATACACTATTTAACCGACAATATTTGTCGTGTACATACTGACAACGCAATTTATATATGTCCTTACATTTTCTATAGTTTTGAGAAGGGTCATTAATATTCAAATGGTTCTTCGGACGATTGAACTCCTTGTTATTTGTGTTTAAACATAACTTCTGTTTAACCCATCACACTCGGATTTTACACCCGAAGAAGGCCGAAACGTCGTGTTTACAACACAAATAACAAGAAGAAGGAGTTCAATCGTCCGAAGAACCATTTGAATATGTCATTACATGTTTGCGAAAAATAAAATCACATTTTATTCAATACCTACGAGAAAAATGTTAGGTTGGTGGTGTGATATATGGCAACATTTGATATTATATCTCCGCCCGCAAAGTCCAGATTCGGTTCCTTGTGCCCCCTTATGGATAACATATATAAACAGGTTCACAGGAATTACAAAAGAGAAACATAAGAAAGTCTCACAATAAAGCATTTACATTTGGCACAAAAGTTGCTATATAAACGACAAAAAATGATCAAGAAAACATGTTGTATTAGACACACAGGTTTGAGCACGTCTGCCTCACATGCAGGGTTCGAGTCTCGGTATGAGCGAAGAGTGTGGAAAACTCTTCATTAGGACAAATGCACTCAGCAGCTAATTGAGTACACTCTAACCTGTGTGATTAGGGTGGAAGTATCCCATCAGTGGACTTGCATCCTGCCAAGGGGGTGGTCATAAAAACTTGTAAGAATAAAGTCCTGGTCTTGACCAGACTTCGTCACAGGCCTGAACTTTACTTTTTACACGGGTTTGCAATGCAAGAGTCCAAACAAGATCAAGAAACAAATGACGTTGAATGAAGTTAACGGCGATAAAAAGGGATACCAAGTTACTGATACATAGTTTAACTTCCAGCACACAAGAAGGGCTATACTCTTCAAGTCGAAAATGAGCAAAGTTGGTATATTGGCTAATGCATTTTATTTACATCGCGCGGACGTTGTAGTAGGACATCTCAAATTTTCAAACTTTTAACTAATGGCGCCTAAAATGTGTGTTTCTTTTCTCACTTTATTGTGTTCATGCGAGCTTATTATAAAAGCTATTCGCTGTAATTTTGTAGGAAAACGTCTCTCTTTAATCTCTAAACTCTGTGAACCTGACCTCTCAAAACGTGGCAGAAATCGTAAAACGGTTATTTAAATCACCACACTTTAATTTTATTATCTTTGTTTTTATTCACAATCTTTCGGCGAATTAAAATCGGGGTGCGTTTTTACAATTTCAATACAGTACGTCAATAGTGTCAGCCTCTTTTTAGATTTCCTATATCAAAGGCCAAAAATAAAGATGACACACGGATAATAACCGGTATATTTGATAGAGCTGATAAGTGACCAGAGATCTGTCTTTTTAACAAACTCCGTAACCCAGTGCAGTGTCGTTGGGAAACAACAGATGATTTCATCATGGGTGAGTAAAGGGCGAGATAGCCTGACAGAGTCAATCTCTCTTCAGGATGGGTTGGAATCAGAGTTGTCCGTCACCTTGACTGGTTGCCAACCATACCTAGAGTTTCCAGTCTGCCCTAATATTTTAGCCATAGCTGGGAGAGAAGAGATAGATTCATGCCTTTCCAAAGGGCATTAGTGCGAAGTGAACACAAACTATCTCATCCAGAGTTTGAACTCGGTCCGCCTATTCCATTCTCCGTGCCGGTAACCGTTCGGTCGCTCCGCACATTCTCCGCTTACACCGTTTAAAAATAATGAAACTGTGGCCTGGTCTATTGTTCGCTAACGAGAACTGGTTTTCTAATTGCTGGCCGAGTTTATCTTGTCTTATCAAAATAGTGAGTGGTAGAGTCATCGCAGATGTTCCCTGAACAGTTTCAACTAATAAATCAATTGATTGGGAAAATCGATATAATTTATAAATGAATAAACAAAACTCACCACGAAAACAAGACTCTAACCGACTACATCAAGACCTAGAATCTTTTGTTAAATGTTGTCTTCATCACCAACATTGGTTCCTGTTGGCTCCCAGTGGAGCATAGGGCCGGTTTCAATAGCAAGTTTGATTTCTTACGAGGTGCAGCTGTCAGCCCCGCACCACCCCCTCCTTTACACAGACTTGGGATTCTGGTTTTTGTATCTCAGAGTAACATTCTAGTTGGACTGACATGACATGACTAAAGGGCTCCAACTGCGCTCCGTTTTACCCATAGCTGTGGGGAATGGTGGATTCATACCTTTCCCAAGGGTATCAATGCAAAGTGAACGCTAGCAGTTTAGACCGAAGTTTCAAGTTTATATCTCGTCATTGGATAAATGTTGTCAAAACATTTGCGAAAATGATTAGACTGTAAATCCATTGTAAAGACAATTTGTGGGATGATAGTTATTCGATATTTGATGAACTGATTGGACTGTACACTCATCGTAGAGTGAATTCATAGGATGAAGCCTTATTAGGCATTTGTTAAGTTAATTGGACTGTACACTCAGCGTAGAGTGAATTCATAGTATGAAGATTGTTTAGACATTTGATAAGCTAACTGCGCTGTACACTCATCGTAGAATGAGTTCATACGATGAAGACTTATTAAATATTTGATAAGGTAATTGAACTGTACACTCATCGTAGAGTGAATGTATAGGATGAAGACTTATTACATATTTGATAAACAAATTGAGCTGTACACTCATCGTAGAGTGAATTCGCGGGATGAACACGTATTAGATATTTGATAAGGTAATTGGACTGTACACTCTTTGTAATGTAAAGCATGCAACCAGGACTATTAATATATAGATTTCAGTACATTCCGGAGAAGCTGATAAGTTGTGACAGCATATCAGACAGAATAACTTGGATAGTAGTCAGACTAAGCAACATATACACACTTAAGGTAATCCAGGTTTATGCGCCAACTTCAGGACCATTGAACAGTTTAATGACGATCTCAGTAAGATAATGGATCGAAAGCAGACAATTACACGATACTCATGGGAAACTTTAATGCTAAGATAGGTAAAGGAAAAGTTGGGGAACCTAGTGTAGGAAAATATGGAATAGGCCAGAGAAACGGGTGAGGTGACATGCTAGTCAATTTCACAGAGAGATACGGATTAAAGATAACTAATACATTCTTTCAGAAACGAAAAGGTCGTAAGTGCACTTGGAATAGCCCAAATAGTATAACAGAAAACGAAATTGACTTCATAATAGCTGACAAGATCAATAACATTAAAGACGTTACTGTTATAAACACAGTAGATATAGGAAGCGACCATAGAATGGTAGCGTGCATAACTAAATTTAACTTTAAAACTGAAAGGAACAAATGATTCTCAAGAAGAAAAAATGTCCTAATAAGATAGAGATAGAGAACATTACCAACATTTGTGTAGCAATAAAGAACAGATTTCAGGCCTTGTGGAAAAGCGACAGTGACACGGAGACAATGAGTAATAGCCTGACAAATATATTTAAGGAAGCAGCAGAGATGGTAGGCAATACAAACGTAAACAATAACATGGGGAAATACTCTAAAAAGCAACATTATAACTAATCAAAAAGAGGCGAAATATGGCCATAAATACTAAAGAGCAGAACTTAAACTAATAAACAAAATAACGAGAGAAATAAAAGGAAGAAAAAGATGAAAAAGATAGTAGAGACTATACCGGCAAGCAACAGATACTTGCACTAAAGGACAGACACGGCAGAATTATCAAATGTAGGGACAAGTTATCAAGAATAACTGAAGAATTCTATGAAAAAAGCTGATGTCGATAGAGACTAGTGATATCCAAGAAATAACAGAAGACAAAGTAGTGTTTGCACTACGAAATATGAAACTTGGAAAAGCTCCAGGCGAGGATGGCATAACAACAGACCTTCTAGAAGATGCAGGAGAGATCTTTCACAAAGGAATAGCACAGTTATACACACAATGCATATGAGAAAGAAATGTACCCCAAAGCTTCTGTCTAGGAATAGTGATCCTACTTCACAAGAAAGTAGATAGGCGCGACCTCGGCAACTACCGCCTTATTACACTATTACATAACATATATGAACTATTCACAAAAATACTCACAAACAGACTAAATAGCACTATAAATGAAAAATCAACTACGCGAACAGGCTATCAGAATTGCCTATTCAACAATAGACAACCTACATACAATAAATCAACTAATCTAAAGTCATTAGAATACAACAAATCGCTTTGTTTGGCCTTTGTAGATTATAAGAAAGCATTACTCGGTAGAACATACGGTAGTCTTCAACGCAATGCGAGAACAAGGTGTTAACGAGAATTACATACAAGTCATTCAGAACATATACGAAAATGGCACTGCAATAATTAGACTATATAAAGATACAAACAAAATATGTTGACAGAACTAAATAGGGAAATTAAAAAGTGGGCTTAAAGATGAACAGAACAAACACAAAGGTAAAGACCCCCAACAGACCATAATAATAGTGGGTGAGGCTGTAGAAGAGGTTGACGAATACGTCTACCTAGGTCAGGTAGTAAAGTTAGAGAAAGAGCATGAACGCGAAATAAAACGACGCATAACGATCGGCTGGAAATCATTTGGTATGAATAGAGACATATTGAAGAGCACCTTGCCAATGTGCTTAAAGCGTAAAGTATACAATGAATGCATAATACCAGCGATGGCTTACGGATGCGAAACATGGAAACTAACAAAACGAACTGAGAATCAACTAAGAATCGCACAGAGAGCCATGGAAAGAGCAATGCTAGGGATAACTGTAAGAGACAGAAAAAGATCAACATGGATCAGAGAGACGACTAGAGTGAAGGATATTATACAAATAATTAAACAACAAAAATGGAGATGGGCTCGACGCTTAGCGAGAAGAGATGACAATAGTTGGAGCAAAAGACTAACAGATTGATGGGACAGTAAACGCGGTAGGAAAAGACCAGGCACAGATGGAGGAATGAGATAGAACGGTTTACCGGTAAGCAAAGGTTAGCGCAATCGCGGTCGTTATGGAAGGAGATGGGAAAGACCTTTGTCCAGCAGTGTTTGTTATGTGGATGTAAGGTAATCCAACAGAATGGTAGAGGTAATTTTCTTTTGACAATGTGGAAATCAAAGATTGAGGAAAGCGTGTTACGTCTCAACCATATTTATTATCATTATTATTCATTCGACGTCTTCAGAAGCTCTTTTGCAGTGCCGAAAACTCACGTGTGTGCAGTCCGACTTCTGACATGTTTGTGTGTAATGTATACTGAGCTGGGAAATACGAGAAATGTATATTGAGCTGGAAATATGAGAAGCTATTCTTTTAGTTCATAAGACCTTGAAAACACCAACCCTCGAGATAACCACCTCACTTATGTGTGCAGTAGAAATCGTGAGTGAGCAGATTCCATGGCAGAACACAGTGTTGAAAACAATCTTGATTTTAATGGCCTACTTCTGATATAGTTAACTATTTTAACTGATGATTGTCTAATCTAATACTTTCTGGCCTCTCTAGGCAGGCAACAGTGTGTGAAATCAATGCCAGGGTTCTTTTGTTTGGCCAGTGCGATGAATCCGTTTAGGCTTCCCAACATAGACGGGGCACCACCCATGCATATGCTTATGATTGATTTCCACGACAAATCATAAGAACTGAAATAGCTGTCTGTAACGTTCTGGTTGTGTTTAGTGCCTTTGCTCAGTGTTGCCAATTTAGCGCGTTTCGCTCTAAATTTAGCGCGTTTCTTGTTTTGGCATTGCAAAAAGCGCTAAAGATTTAGCGCTTTTTTAGCGCTTTTTTAGCGCTTTTTGGCAGTCAAACTACCGCGAAAATATTTTATGAGTTGGCAACACTGCCTCTGCTCGCTTTGTTAGTCTTTTTATTCTAGCTGTGTGAGATTAGAATGCGTTTGATTCTTAACCGTGTTTAAGCGTGTTAAGAAAAGAAGACGGAATAAGATAACACGTGTGATAGGGTTCTTCGCCTGGTAAGAAGTGGGCCGCGTTTTCTGGGACCGGAAACGGAATGGGGTTTGCTGGGAGCTTGCTTCGGCATGTTTATTGATTTAACATATACATACATTTATATAAACATTACACTGTCGACAACCTCAAAAATGTCTTGGCCTCTTGTTTCTGTAAGTGGTTTGCAAAATAAAGATTGTTCAGTCATGTCTTCATTACAAACAAACCTGATGAATGTTAAGAGTTGAGCTTTTCCAGTGACGTCAGTTGACTCGTCCAATTGGATGGCAAAAAGTTTGGCTTATTTAATGCTAGCTATCAGTTGTGACTCAACATCTTGAGACATATCAGATATACTAATAGACTAATGATGTTATCTGACACGGGGACTTTCAAAATCTCTTTTTCATATGTTTCGATAAACATACTATTTACAATTTTACAGCTTGCTGGTAATATTACTGACTCTGCAGTTGTATGTGATTTTATCTTGGAAATTGGCAGTTCTACACTACGGAATTCAGGAGAGAATTTAAAACTTTCCATTTGGGCCTTTAATGAATAAAACATGTAATGCGTTCATTAAAAGTACCAGTGTCAAAACTTATGCAAATGTTATTTTTGTATCCATACTGGGAACACTGTCTCGTGGCCCTTGTTTGAGGGAGGACCAACCCTGCTCAAAGCACCCGCGGCACATCTAATGTGCCGCGCCACACTGGTTGAAAATCGCTGCTTTAAAGGGTGAAAAGGTTCCCCTTCATTTTTGACGCACTAAAGGGCAAAGGTTTCCCTTTTTCTTTGACCCCATAAAAAGCTGTTTCACTTTTGACTCCTTGATGGGGTAAAAAGTTCCTATTCACTTTTGACCCCTTACAGGGGAGAAAGGTTTCCCTACACTTTTGAGCCTTTAAAGGGGGACAGTTTCCCTTCACTTTTGACCCACTATAGGGGGAAATATTTTCCTTCACTTTCACCCCTAAAGGGGGACAACGCTTCCATTCACTTTTGACCCCTTAAATAATTATATATAAATGTATAAAATAAGAACATATGTATGTGTATATTGAACGGAAAGTAAGGGTCCAGTTTAGCGTTATAATTACATTAACATCTTTGAAATTCTTTTTCTCAAAATATCTTACTTTAAACCCTTCCCCTATGTCCATTGAGTATGCATGCCAAGGTTTGGTTGGGCTACGCCCATGTTTAGGTGGTTTCTATAGTGAAAGATAAACAGACGTTGTGACGCCTACCAATTATATATACAGATGTATTACACCGTGCCAGGCGATCTTTGCTCCTGGGTAGTAAGTGTTATTTTCTAATTGCTTACGTTTAAAAAGTATAGGAAATGGCTATTATACCGTTCAAAGTTGCTTTTGTAACCAGGACAGTGATCCTTTGAAATGTACTAGTCCGGGGGCCAGCAGGGGTTACCGTGCACTCCACCCCCATTTTACATTTACATTTTACATTTAGGATACCAAAATGTTCCTTAGGATGTCCTCTTTCAGAAAAAAGATGTTCCCAAGAAAAAGGTTGGGAAGAACTAAGAACTTGCATCAAACAAAATGGCCGCTATCTCACACCGGCTGTAACTTTTGATGCCAAATAGATACAAATTGACAAG
>VCCN01006430.1:1141955-1152376 GCA_006491835.1 Architeuthis dux | reverse complement strand
GAATTAATCAAATGGTACGGATACAGTAATTTGTTTTCGATTGTGAGTGAGTTTTATTATTCAATAGGAAAAGAGGTTAAAAACAAACAGCTAATACAAAGGGTAGATTTTAATTTTAAGGAGAGTAACCCAAAATTCGCCTATGTTTTTTTATTGTTTTATTTTCATTCAGTCTTTATTTAGTGTGCGGTGTTTGGCAGAGGTATGCGCTCTCCGAGTGCCTTCTAGTTTAATTATTGATAGAGTGGAATGGCGATTGTTTCAATCAGTATCAGTTGTTATACATGAAATGTCGTCTTCTTTACATCATAGTGAATATTGCTAAAAGAGAAAGATTTACTACTGTAATTGTATTTTGTGCAGATTCTATGCAAATAGAGACATAATTCGTTATTATTATTTATTATTCGTTATTTTGAGCCCTCAGCAGCAATGGTGTCTATGTTATGATGTGGTTTGCAGCTCTCATGGGTTGAAGACTCTTTGGACGAGAAGGAAGTGCTATAATTAAATCAGGACCTGCTTGTGACGTTGTGATTTCCTGTGGAGAAGTAGCAACAAAACACCGTTTTATAGAAAGAATATAATTAATTTGTATTTATTTTTCTTACTGATTCTTTATGAAACGAAAAACAACAAGAATATCCGGTTTACGAAAGGTGTTGGTGTCGATAAATTATAAGTGGATGCTGCAAACGAGGTTGGATGCATGGGTTGTGGCAATTTGACGCAGGCGAAGCTTCCTGCTCAGATCTTTGACGCTCGTCTGAGGTGGTCGCTCCCGTGCCTCAGATATCGGCAAAAAATGGGTCTCACATGAACTGAATGAAATGCTCCATGACAGTACCAGACATTATACCTCGCAGCCGACTGTGTCTAAACTTAGAGAATTTCAATAAGAAGTCTTGCAGTATCGTCCACATTCACCTGACATTTCTTCTACAGATCATCATCTTTTCAAGCATTTTGAATTTCGTTATAAAAATTCAATAATAGGGAAACCATGATTAGTGCTTTTATTGAATGTGTGGCCGCTAAACCTAAAGAATTGCATAGTGATGGTATATTATAAGTAAAGGATCGTTGGAAAAGGTTATTTCTTCAAATGTGTCACATTTTGATTACCGTATATTTTAAAATATAAGCCGAGTTCTTTTTTTTACCTAAAAGTAGCCTAAAATTAACACCTCCAATTATAGTCAAGTTAATCCGTCATAAAGAAAGGCCAACACTTCGTACTGGACAAATGTCCGAGTGAGCGATAATATCAGTAGTTGTAAGTCGCCTATTTCAACCGACGTATTTGTACTTCTACTGTTACTTGATTTGCCGGGTGACGCTATTGGCTGTTTAATTAACACCAGAAGGTGGAATCATTTTCCATGTTCTCGTGTTACAATAGAAGGAAGTTTTGAGGTATGTTTATTTTATATGAAATAATGATTAATCTATTATACAATATATTTATATTTATTTGGTGTCCAATAAAAAATATGGAGCCAACTTGTGAGTTTGTTCTATTTTTATTTTTTCTCGTTAACTCTTAATTATGATTTTTGGCTCGTTTTATATTCGAGTCGTCCGATTGACTTGGCTTTTCCACACTAATTTGACGTCGTCTTATATTAAAAAATATACGGTAAATATTTACCGTTTTTTCTTGCTTGTATTGCCGTTCATTTCATATGCAACAACCCAATACAAAATGACTTTCAGTTATTCAAATGGTTCTTCAGACGATTGGACTCCTTAAACATAACTTCCGTTTAACCCATCACACTCAGACTTTACACCTGAAGAAGGCCGAAGAATGGATCGGCTGAAACGTGTTTACAACACAAATAACAAGAAGGAATTCAATCGTCCGAAGAACCATTTGAATATTAATGACCATTCTCAAGATGTTCAGTTAATTGAAAAGTTGAATAGAAAAAGTGAAACAAAAAGTTTTTTTTGTTTCTAATTTGTTGTGCTATTTTAATACCTTCCGCCCCAACGTTATTTTCAACACGTAAAGTTGCGAAAACGTTAATTAAGCAAGATTATTTTTGGTAATCGTAAAATAATTATTTCCGAAAATCAATTCGCCTAAAAGAAACCGGCACCGGTGACTGGCTGATATAACAATGAAAGGTAAAACAACAGAGTCTTGTAATGGTCATTTACTAAGATTAGAATAGTCTAGCACAAGGCTGCAAATGTTGGGCCTTTCGTTCATATAGGACTGACTACACAACCAAACGAGCTGAAAACCAACTCAGAATAGCGCAGAGAGCAATGCTAGGGATAACTCTAAGAGATAGAAAAATATCAACATGGATCAGAGAGAGGACTAGAGTGAAAGATATTATACAACTAATTAAGCAACAAAAGTGGGGATAAGCTGGCCACCTAGCAAGAAGAGATGACAATAGATGGGGTGGGGAGGGGAGACTAACCGATTGGTGCCCATGGGAGAGTAAACGAAGTAGGAAAAGACTAGATACAAGATGGAGGGACGAGATAGAAAAGTTTGCCGGTAAGACTTGGCACAAAATAGGGCGTCATGGAAGGAGATGGGAAAGGCCTTCGTCCAGCAGTGGACTTATAACGGCTGATGATGATGACACAAGCGAATGGTCTATTAAGACTAGCCCACTTACAATTGCTCTATGTCAGGCGTCCTACTAGTTTAAGGTTTCATTTTTCAGCGTGACACAGGATCACAAGAGCGGGGCACCCCGTGAGGATCGAACTCGGTACACTAGCGAATTGTTCTCTGAGACAGATGTTTACTAAGCTTAGCACAATTTTCTAAGCTGGCACAGAGCTATAAGAGCGGGGTCTCTTATGAGAATCGAACTTATTACATTAGCGAATCGTCTAGTGAGATCAGCTCGTTAACCATTACTCTACTCCAGGCGCACTAGATCTTTAAGTCTGGCACAGGGAAACAAGAGCAAGCGCCCTCGTGAGAATCGATCTCACTACATTAGCGAGTGGCCTAAAGAGATTAGCTTGCTAAGTGTCGCTCTACGCCAGGCGCTCTAGATATTTACTGAGCTTAGCCTAGTCTGGCACAGGGCCATGAGAGTTGAGCACTCTGTGAGGATCGAACTCACTATATTATCGAAATGGCCTAACGAGACTAGCTCGTTAACCATTACTCTATTCCAGGTGCCCCAGATCCTTTATTAAGCTTAGCTTAGTCTGGCACAGGCCGACGAGAGTGGATACCCTTGTGCGATCGAACTCACTGCATTAGCGAATGGCTTAGGGGCATTAGCTTGTTAACCATCACTCACTACATTATCGAAATGGCCTAACAAGACTGACTTGATAACCATCGCTCAACTCTAAGCAATCTATTGGTCTGAGTTTGTTATTTACTAGTCTTTGCTTAGTCTGGGACAGGGCCACCAGAATGAAGCATCTCGTGAAGATCGAACTTCATTCGTGACTCTTCGAGCGAGACGTGCTAATAATTCCTTCTACCTTTGTAGATGTAGCTGACTATAAGCAAAGAGTAGAAGTCAATGAGTTTGTTGAATGAATAAACGGACATTTGTTTTAACATATAAAAAGATCATGTACTTGCCTTGCTGTAAGTTAGTGTCTTACATGTATGTGTGCGGTGACTGTATGTGGGCGCATTTTGAAAAAGAAATCATCATGCCTCGGAGAGCTTCTTATACTAAAGCGATTAAGATGTCATTAAAAGAGTATTTTCATTCTAAATTACGGCCATTTGGCGGGTATGTTCTCAGTTTTCTATTTTATGGACACCCGGCAATGGTGGAAGCCTTCTACACTAAACGAACAGTGCTGGAAAAACGCCCTGCAATTATGTTTCACTAAATAATACGCAAATGTATTTTTTATGTGAAGATTTTAGGAAAAAAGTGCGGATTATACATGGGGAATTACGCATAATACACATCGTGTAAACTCTGCCCGTTATAACGGCAAATTCGTTATATCGGCACTCTTAAATCACCGGGGGTGTCATAATAATGGAAGTCTACTGTATACGACTATATCAGCCATCAAACACGTCGATTTTACTCTACAATGATTTTGTCAGGGTTGAACTCTCGTCTTGATGAGAATGCAAACCCAAAAGAATCTTTCTAGAAGAAATCAACTCGTATTGTTTTCAATTAACTGTTAATTACGTAGTAGAGTAATTGTGGGTGTTATTTATGTTTTCTCTAAATGAACTCTGAAATTTTAGTTGCTTTTGTTGTATAATGCCGGTTGTACTACTTCTTCACACCGATACGAGAGGGAGGATGAGAGAGAGAAGATGATGATGATGATTGACGACGTCTCGGTCCGGGTCAGTTGACGGGAGCTGAAATTTCTGTGGGGGGAAATTAATTTCGGAGAAGAGGCTCTGGCACGTGGGTGGAGAGAAAAGACAACAAAATTCAAGGATCTTCAATTTCGAAATCGGTGTTTTTATTTCCGTCGATATAAGAGTCTTCTCTGGACCGGTTCGCGGGTTACTTCGATGTATGGAATTCTGTTTCATTTAGTTTTCTAAACGAGTTGGCCACTTTTCTGAATTACTACTAAGAAAATCAAGGGTTCTTCCTCCTCCTTTCACCCGTCCGGGTGAGAGAGAGCGAACTACCTCGCCCCTGACCTGCCGCTGCCGGATTCAAATCTAAAACTGCTAACTGCTTCTAACCGGCTCTCTCCTCCCTCACCCCTGACAGGCAGGGGGCCTCTTTGTGCGACCTGTCACTAACGGCCTCAGATCTCACCCCCCCTTCTACTTTCAAATCTGGGCCCCTTTAAACGTCCACCGGTAATACGATATGTCCAGTTTGTCACGTACGCAGTTTAATACACATTCCTAGCCCCGGTAATACGATATGGGCTTTTGATCACGTACGCCAAACGCGCGAACACACGAACACAGAGTGCATTTCGTTACACTTTGATCTTTGATATTTTTTTTCGTTTTTGTTCTGCCAACATTTTCATCAAATATGGACGGTGCATGGTCGCCCGAGTGTTTTTGCCAGCGGCGCATCCGCAATATCTACATGACATTTTGGGAACCTATAACATATTAGAGGACATTACAGCGATTCATTCGTGACTCTTCGAGCGAGACTATTACGTATGTCCCTATTTAGCCGAACCATCACGAGAACAGATGTATGTCGTTTTCATTGTACTGTTACAATGGAATTGCTACGCTCACACATTCATAACTTGCGTACATTTAAGGACGAAAAATATTACTATTTAATGAGGCTTAGATTAAAATTCACATTTTCCGACTCGCGGCAAACAACCGACATAACGAAAATGTCCATCTGATCAAAGAAGGGGATAATGCATTTTTCATTTAATTGAAGCTTAATCGGGAGGGGGGATTATCTATGGTAGCGGATTATACATGTGGAATTACGGTAATGGGAAACCAAAAAGTACAGTAGATTCCCATTATTACGGCACAGCTCGGGGATTTAAGAGTGCCGTTATAACAAATGTGCCGTTATAACGGGTGGATTTTATACGAAGTGTACTGATAATGAGAAACCAAAAAGTACAGACAAAACTGACTTTTTACTTTAGGCAGCATTATTTTAAGGGTTTACTAATCTTAGCTTTTAAAACATTGCACAGGAATCTTCTTGTGATGTTGCTGTAAAGTAATCTCCGACAATAGTCTTGCGAGTATAAAAACAAACGTGCCGTTAGAACGCGCGTTTCATTAAATAGTGCCGTTGGAACGAGTGCCGTCACAACGAAAGTTTACTGTATTTCCTATCGGCGTCAGTGGTCGGTGTTCGGGCCCACGTAAATATATGAAAGAGAAGGCCTCCCGCTGTCTCGGATAGACAATGGAACAACAATGAAAGTGACCTCTCCAGTGTTATGATTTGCTTATCCGGCCACCTGTGGCGGAAATGTAAGTGACCTCGATCACCTTAGGAGATGGGCATATTGCATCAATGTTGTAAACAGGAAATGGTGACTGGTCATTGACACGTAGGCCTTAGAGAAACTATAAAAAGCAGACCCAAAGAAATCATCCCGGCCTGGGAAGCGGACAGAAATCTCGACACTCAAAGAAGACAGACATCAGCGGAGCCGAAAGGCACGAAACCGCTGTCCCTGGTGGGGGACAGCCTGGCGGTTCTCCTAGTCTTCTCTCTTCCACTCTTGACTATCCGGCCGACAAAGATGTATGTTATGTAATAAAAATATGTCCAGATATTTTTACAAGCAAGTCTTGAGTTTCCTTTATAGTTAAGTCCAGGACATTCAACGAGTATCCAACACCAGGGCACAAGCCTGGGCGAAGCGTATGAAGATTCTTGGGTGCCCAGTCGACAGAATACCCATTCGAATTCCAACGTTTGGCATCAGCTTGGCTGTAGGAGCTGTCGGAAGAAGTCAAAGTTAACTTCCAACCATCTTAAGGTGACTCCACTCCCTGGTTTGAATTCAGAGTTGTCCGTCTCTTAGACTGGTTTCTAATCATGGCTAGAGAGCCCAGTCTGCCCTGCTATTTTACCCAGGACTGGGGGCCAGAAAAGATGGATTCATGTCTTTCCCAAGTAAATGCAAACTGTCTCGGTGTTTGAACTCGGTTCGCCGATTCTATTCTCTGTGGTGTTAACAGTTAGGCCACCCTAACGCAAATATAGAATCTCTGGACTATAAACTACCAGAGGTTAATGTATAAAGGGCAGTTGTCAAAGTATGGCGATTAGTAAGTTCGTCTCACAGACCAATGTAGTGAGTTGTTTTCTTACTTGGTGCTCCCACTGCCATGGAGTTGTGACAGGCTAAACTATGCCTAGTAAATAACTACAATCATACGTCGACTTGCGACCGACCGACTTAACGTCCGATCGCAGATACGTCCCCATAAGAGTTTAAAACCCATTAGCTGCGGATGACGTCATTGCTATTCTTTGGCTCAACTTCGAATGAATTTCTGTAATGTTAGCTTGTTAAGGAGGACGCAGTGTATACGCCACTCGATGCTCCAATACGGTGGCCTTGTGTCAAACTAAGCTAAACTTTGTAAATATCAAGTATATTCTGCTTCAGTATTTACAGCGTAGTTTAACACAAGCCCACAGTGTTGGGGCACCCAGTGAGGATCGAATTCATTACAGTAGTAATGATTTGCATCACAAGCTTGTTAATCATTACTACATTGATTGTGAAACAAGGGATTTCATGAAATTACTGAAATGTTCAGGGATTTCACGAAATCACTAGGGATTTCACGAAATCAATAATTTCACAATCTTTTAATGACATCTTTTTCGGGCAAGTAAAATAAACAAATTATAAAAACATCAGATTTGGCAACAATTACCCCCCCCCACACACACACACCTTTTTATTGGGGAGGGGGGATTAACTGAAAGCCAAATCTGATGTTTTATAATTTGTTTCACCTTCTTACTGTACCTACATCTTATCCAAGGTTCTCGTCCTCTCTTTCTCTCTTCTCTCAGATACGTATATATCTGTGGTGCCAGCCGTCCTTGCAGTTTGAATCCTGGCAAAGTGCCTCGACTTAAATGTCGGGCCCCATTGTAACCAAATCTGATGTTCAGAAAAAAATGACACAAATTCTTTCCAAAAAGGTTATGGCATCGACTCCAATGAAGAGTGCATAGGCTGACCTGATTTTACGCCAGGTATGCGTTCCTAGAGGAGGTGGCGTAAACGAAATTGGCGCAAAATGAAATTATATGAGCATGTTAATATAAGTTTTTACTAATAAATATATTAATTTATTATAATATATGTAATAAATAATTACTTAATCAATAAAATACTACATGAATTAGCAAAAAGAAATTGGTCAAATTTCAAACTGGGGTTATTGTAAATTGGCGTAAATCAAGCCGGCGTTAAATCAGGGCAATATTTATGTATCTACTGCACTCTGTTTGAGTCTGTTAACCTTTGCACTTATCCTAGCCCAGATATATCCCCGCCCCCAATACTTCCTTATGCAATGTGTAAAGTGTAGTCGTAACATTGCACACACACGCACACACACACACGCACTCACACACACACTTTCTCTCTTTCTCACACACACACACACATACACACACACATATACACACACACACATATTCATGTTAATATAAACACACATGCATTTCCTTATCGAAATATGTAGAGTGTAGACACACCATTATAAGTGTAGACATACTATTACACACGCGGGCATACACACAAATATACGCTTACGCACGCACACACAAAAAACATGCACACACACACACACCAAAAACTCTCTCTCTCTCTGTCCCTCTCTCTATCACACACACACACACACACACATGCATGTTAATATAAACATACATGCATTTCCTTATCGAAATATGTAGACATACCATTACTCACACGCGCACACACACAAATATGCACATATTCACGCACACGCAAAAACATACACACACATACACCAACATCTCTGTCTGTCTGTCTGTCTGTCTGTCTCTCTCACTCTGTCTCTTTTTGTTAACCATGTTGTTTTCCACTGATTAAGTTAAAGTGTTTATCTGATTCTAAGACGGAACTTGAAAACCAAACTGAAACAATAACAGACTCTGTTCAAAACCTGCGACGGTGTTTACACAATTTTTGACATTTGTTTCTGACATTATTCACAAAATTACAAAATTTCAATATTCATTAAAATACAAATGCATTTCTATAGCAAAACTATTTGTAATGCATGTTATATTTAAAAAGCCCTATTCTGTCAGTAACACCTGTCTTAATTCCTGACCACTGACAATACCTTTCTTCCTGATTTTCAATGCATTTCTATAGTAAAATCATTAGCAATGCTTTTACTTTACAATACCCCCACTCACTTTTGACTCCTAAAAAGGGGAGAAGTTTTTTCCTTCACTTTTGACCCCAGCTTTCAATAGAAAGTGTCATCGGAATATGAGGCCAGATAAAAAAAAAAAAACTTGAAAATAAAGTGTGATCAAAAATGAGTCCAGGTAAGAAACCAACCCACAAGAAAAAGTGTGATCCGAATAAGTTCTCTTATGACATCACGAAGTTCTATTACGACGTCATGAAAAATAGGTAAGAAATATAAATATTGTAAATATCTCACTCATGTCTCCCCTCTCTCTTTATGGATGCTTTAAACCATTTTCAATTTTAGTCAGAAAAAAAGCGATTTTGGCTCTCATAGACCTTGCAACGTTCGTCGCAGATAAAAACGACTCAAAAGGTTTACCAATAATTTGAGCCGAAGTTTCGATCCGTACTTTGATCCGTTGGTTTGTACAGTCATCCGATCCTCGCCAGCTCTCCCTCCCCCCCTCTCTCTCTCCCTCTCTCTCTGCCGCTTTGCGTACTTCCAAGTTTACCCAATAAAGATATCTACAAGAGTTCGTTGTTATATAGTAATTTAATCGTTGGCAGGCAACGCTTCATCCACTTTGATTTGATATTTGTCATACTTTATACACTAGGATTATTGCCATCATTGCCATATTTGAACATTCACAAAAGAGGAGGTTCCCGATCAATATCATAGTCAACACACGTAAATAATATAGCGAGAGTGACTACATTATGGTTGAATATTCCTAAGATTCCTTAAAACCCATAAGAACCCAGACCCATTTCTACTTGAAGGAACATTATGTGGAATTATGGGTAGGCAACTTGACACAGTCACATGACTGCACTAGGATGTTCAGTAGATATCACTTAGTACACTTCATGAGTTAAAATAAAGGATAACATATAATATTATATAAGAGACTGTGCAGATCAATTGAATTGTAGGTGACACCGGTGTCACAGTGGGTTATTATCGGTTTTAAATACAGGGCAAGATAAACGAATCTGCCGCTTGTCAAACTTCCAAGTTGATCTCAGAAACATTAGAAATCATCAACCAAAACTGTCAACAAAACTGACAACATAGGTTTCTTCAGTTTTTAAGCAGGTCCAGCTGGCTGGCTGGTTGGTTGGCTGGCTGGCTATGTATGTATCACCGGCCGCATTATTCATTTACTTTTTGTCTTTTGAATAGTCAATTTCGTGGATATAAGCGGTCATTTTGTAACTGATGACATGAGCAAAAAACCTTCTCTTAGCCAGGTCCAGCGTGCCCAAATAGTTACATTACACAGCAAAGCCTATTCAGAACTCGAAATATGGTGTTAGTAAAACTGCAATTCATAATGCAATTGTCAATTTTAAAATTCACGGGACTTATAGTGACAAGAAGAGAAGTGGTCGTCCTAGGAAGACCAACATCAGAGATGATCATTTGATGAAAAGGATTGCTGTCCGTTCTCCAACCAGTTCGATTAATAAAAGTACGGGCTGATTCGTTAGCACACACATGAGTAGAATGGCTGTTTCGTCCAGTTTGAGCAATGAATTTGGACTGAAATCATTTAAAC
>VCCN01006430.1:1013882-1026796 GCA_006491835.1 Architeuthis dux | reverse complement strand
TAGTGTATCGATATTAAACGTAACAAGGGTGGATTTGGCCCGAAATAGACTGAAAAGCAACTGGTTAATTGGTAGTTTGCAGGCAATGCAACAAGAGGTGAATAATATGACTAAGAATGTGACCACGGAATTGCAAGAGTTAGGCAATTTTGTGCAGCAGTATTTACAATTTAATAATAATTACGAATAGGGTGCGCCAAGCCTCACAATCGCTGATATTGCTACTGGGGCATGTCAGGGCACAGCTATATATGCTGTCCCTAGGACATTTGTCACCAAGTATAGTGACCCCGGGCCACCTCAGGGATCTATTGTTAAAGATCCAAACCGAACTACCTCATCACCTTATGTTGCCAGTTAATCCCTCAGCTGAATTATGGAGATATTATAATTCCCTACGGATGTGTTACTATATTAGAAGATAATAAATAATTAGTATTAATGCCCGTACTGTTACTAGATAGAGATAGTACCTTTGAAATATACTAGGTAATAAATTTACCCATCCCTTACCCTAAATTGGAACAACGGTTGGGGGCGGTTGCAAAGTATAAATTGGAGTCTGAATTTATAGCATTTAACCTAGCCAGAACAAGGTGTATGCTACCCACACCAGAAGAAGCTAGAACGTGTAAGGCCGGCGCCCTGGGGACATGTACGTCCAAAATTCCAACATATGTAAGTGGAAGTCACAAGTTGCGTGTACTGTTCAAGTGTAATAGAGAGAGGATTAAACGGACTTGCCAAATAGAAGTACTTACAAATATAGTATTACCACAAGCAATTAGCTTATCAGATGGAATATGGGCAGTGGCACTAGAGAGTGAAATGGATGTATCAAGAGCGTGTGAGGGGGAGCCGACCAAAACTATGAAACCTCATTGGAACTGGTTACTAGAAAAACAGATAATGGTGTGGACTTGATACCAGGGAGAAAAGGCTCCCTGAATGAAATTGCTGCCCTGATACAAAACTGTGAATCTTTTTTTTTTTAAAAAGACGAAAATATGGACAATTAAAAAGAGACTTTTATTTCAGAAAACTTGATCAGGTGCAGCACTGGGATCATGAATAAATTGAATTCCACGATTAATGCGTGATTTAAAAGAAAATAGAATTATAATTAAATGACATAGAAAGGGAAACATGAGCACTTTCTATAAACATAATTATCGAAAAAGAAAAGAAAGACTTAACTTTTTATGCATGTTCTGGGGTTTTTCACCTTATAAAAAAGGTGCGAGGTACGTGTTTGTGTCATTTACGAGTAATTGACAAAAAGGGTGATGTGATACTATAGGATGGCCAGGGGTTAATGGGTTTAATAGTAAAAAGAGATATTTGAAAGTTCCTAAGGAGAATACTTTTGTTGAGAAATGCACTAGATTTTACAAGTGCATAAGTTTTACATTGAACGTTTTATGACAAATATATAAGCATGAATTTGATGGGTACATAACAGTTGGTTATCATACTTTTGTTTGAAATTAGAGAAAACAAAACGAACAAATGTCACTATCGGAAATCTTAGCCGAGGGGTTAAGAAAGGTTAAAAAGCGGAAATGGAAAGATATTCTGCACTGAAATTATTAGAAATTACGTTTGTCAACCTAGGCAGGACTGCGTGTAGAAAAGACCTTACCAGAATCCTAGCCACGTGTTGTCATATTGATTGGAAATCAAGAGTGGAAATCTCTTTTGGTAAACCAGGTGTACCCCGGAATAATAGTAATTAAAGAAGGTGTTAGTAAAATAAAATCTCTTATCAGAAGGAAAGGCTAAATAGCGGAAATGGGGAGATATTCTGAACTAAAATTAATTATCTCCTCACACCGTCAGACCCACTCTCGTATGGAGGCGATTGTCATATAAGCGGCGAGTTTTGGACTCTCGACGTCAGTGAGCGCAAAGATTTCAGACCAGCCAAAACCTACGAGGTACATGTTCTCCAATTGACTGACCACCCCGTGAGGATCGTAGCTTTTGCTGAAGTCCGACAGTACTTGTCATCAACACCGATTTACCAAACCTGTAAAGAAGCATACGGAAGAACCAACTCTGTTTCGAGTCGCTCGCTGCTACACGATCTTCGTTCCATACGAGAAGGCCACCCAAATAGATATCACATTAACTCAATCTAAAGGGAAGGGTTTCTATGATTGTAGTCCTTCAGGTATTAAACTTTATATTTGTTGATTTAACCAACCTGTTGTCGTTTATCCGGCTACCTTTTTTTTTTTTTTACGTGTAATACCTGTTGGACCCAGCATCAACTGATTATTCGCCCTCGTCTGAAAGTGACATTTGGATCTTGAACACAACGTGGAGGAAGGTTAGCTATACGCGTGAAGATTCGACCTGGTCGAACAGCTGTTACGACGAGAACGGACCCACGGTCCTTGTCCATACTCCTTCAGCCGGCTAAAGTTTGGTGACGGGCCTTCAGGTTTACAACTAAATAAATTGCTAGATAACTAGCTAGCTAGCTAGATTGATAGCTATGAAGAAACTTAGATTTTTATACAAATGGATTGCTATAAAGGGAGAATGGTGAGATAGAGAGAAACATGATATTCTCAATAGGATATGTTCTTTACTGTGCGTCCCACCACCCCGCTTTGATCTCTTTCTTTCTTTCTTTTTCTCTCCCTCTCTATCTGTGTGTGCCTGGGCTGGGCCTCTTCACAAGTGGCTTTGATAAGATAAAACAGAAAATAAATGCTTTCCTGTTCAAAGCACGCACACACTGACGTATCTTTGATATATTATACTCCGGCTTGAACTCAATATCATTGAGCGACTGATCAGGTGTTTCCAGTCCAAATTAGAGTTGACTTTGTCCCCCCCCCCCGTAACAAGAACAACAAGAAGAACAACAAGAACAATAACAACAAGAACAAGAACAATCCTCACCAAATTTAGGGGAGTAAACTCTTCACTGTTTGTCTATCACGTCACATTAAACCAAACCTATATATAAAAAGATTACCATTTCCCTACGGTGATTTGAAATCACGACCATGTGATTGGAAGTCGGGTCTCTTACCAAATGAGCTAAACTGACAAGTGATATATATATATTTACTAATTTATTTATTATATATAAAATGCAAAAGTTGCAATAATCATCTTCAGTCGGAATAGAAGTAGGAGTAAAGTTTAACCCTGCAGCAGCCATGCTTGTTGCTGTTATTTTGTTTCACATTGCCTAAAAGCCACGCCATACGCTCTGCTCAAACAGTTGATCTCCGTAAATCCTTTACTCGAATCTCTGGCCTTCTGTACATCCTAACACAGTGCAAGTCAAGAGAAAGTTTGACTCTTAGCTAGATTACCTTTTTTCTCTAACGAACATATAAACATTATTTCTCTATCGTTCATATAAACGTCCTCTCTCTCATATATATAAACATTCTCACTCTCTCTCATAGAAACCTGTTTGTTTTTTATTTCTAATGTTTTTGTTTTAAATATCTTTAAATAAATGTTTTAAATATCTTTAATTCGAACGGAGATTAAGAGGAAAGGCAATTTTTATTTACAGTACAATTAAATAATGAGATAGAATTTAACTTGGAATCTAGGCGTAAATAATACTAAACAATTAATTTAAAATGTCTAAACTGTCTTAACTATTAAAAAATAAAAAATATGCGTAGACGAATACAAAAGGAAGAGAAGCTGTGTTTATTTACACAACATTAAATGAATTTTTCCGATGTCGTCTGCTTTTGTAATAAAGTAAGACAGAAAGAAAAAAACATGCGTAGATGAAATGCGAAGAGAAAGAAAACACATATAAACATTCTATGTCTCTCTCTCATCCATAAAAAAGATCTATTTTCTAAACGAACATTTTGGAACACTTACAGACGCTTACTACATCACACTCCGTCATTTACCTACTGGACATAAAATATGGGTTCAGTTTAGCATTATACTTGGATTGTGAATCGGACCACCCAGTAAAATCCCGATAGTGTTGGAATTATCAAAAATCTTTTAAAAATATCCTATGTTTTATCCTGGGGTTAACTCAATATCCATGCAAAAAATCAGCCTTTTAGTTTGGCCGTGATGCTCACTGCATACATACATACAGAGTCACACACAAAAATAGCGACTTTCGCATAGTATTAGAGATGTAACAAAAGAAAACCATATTAACGCTAATTCTTTATGAATATATTCAAAAAATGTCATTTTGATGGCGCCTGGAATAATAGTGTTTTAATAACCGAGAAATAAAGAAATTCATCAAAAATCATCATCCGCTGTAATGTTAATATTGATATTAGATATGAATTAAGCATGTATGGAAACTCCATAACGCAATAACCAGATACTGTTCCATTGGACATTCTTGTTAAGATGTTTCTTCACGAACTCCTCAGATAGATACATAAATTTAACAAAAGGAATGAAGGAACGAAATCAACAAATTGAAGAATATAATGTCAGAAGACAAACACTTAGATCTCTAAGAAACATACAATGAAAAAGTCAAAATTAAAACGGAGAATGTTAATAAACTTCTTCAATAAATAGAAACGAACAACATAACCCAAATGAATGACTAGAGAAACTAATTAACACTTTAAAAAGAAAATGCGAGGTTAGTAAAAATGGGAACACAAATTGGAAGAACCAACCTCCTGATGAATTGACAACCTATAAAACACTACAAAGAAATGAAATTTGGGGGAGGTATGAAGACTTTGTTATAGTGAGTTATGGTCGATCCGATTGTTTGTTTACGTTTTATAAACAAAAAACATGTTTTTGTTTCCAATTGGAAAAGAAATTTCAATTCTTGACCATTTTTTCTGAAATTTAGTTAGAATGTTGGGAAAATACCCGCAATTAAAAAATGGTGAGTTATGGCCGATCCTATTGTTTGTTTACATTTTATAGGTAATTTAAAATTGAATTACTTTTTTTATTTTTAAAGATATTTCAATGAGATTGTGTATGAAAGTTGGGGGAGGTATGAAGACTTTGGTGTAGTGAGCTATATTCAATCCGATTGTTTGTTTACGTTTTATAAACAAAGAACATGTTTTTGGTTAAAAAAAACATGTGTTTGGTTCCAATTGGTTTAAAATTTAAGCTTTTTACTAGGGTATTAATACAGATAGGTGATTAAAAAAACGGCAATATATAGTGACAATATGGTAATCAAAATAAGTTTTCCACTGGAGACCTTTATACTTTTTAGATTTTTATTATAATGATACGGAAACATTCATCATAATTATTGTCAAACTACAAAGAATGAATTACTTTAGACAGAAAGAAAATAAATGAAATGAAAAAAGAAAAAATAGAAGACATTTATAAAATAATAAAGGCAATGATTATGATGATAATGACGATTATGGGAATGATATTAAGATTATAAGAATCCATTAGATTATGAGAATGAGATTAAGATTATAGGAATCCATTAGATAATGAAAATTATGCAAAGAGTATGAGATCCTGTTAGATTATGAGAATGATATTAAGATTATAAGAATCCGTTGGATTATGAGAATTTGATTAAGATTATATGAACCCATTAGATTACGAAAATTAGACAGAGATTATGAAATTCTGTTAGATTATGAGAATGAGATTAAGATTATAGGAATTTGTGAGATCATTAGAATTAGATTACGATTATGAAAATCCTTTAAAACCTAAAAACTAGACAACGGTTATGATAATCTGTTAGATTATGAGTATTAGACAAAGATTATGAGAAACTGCTCGATTATGATAAATAAATGAATATTATGAGAAACTGTTTGTAACTACAGCCCGGTCAACGTGAAGGAAAAAGGTCTGACGCTTCTTACTTATGTACATAAACAATCTTTATTCTCTGAAGTCTCAGTACGACGATGAATCCGCGAATTAGGCAAAATACACAAGTGCAGTTAAACATCATAAATCAACATCCATGACGTTTGAGCGTAGAAAACTGCAATACAACGATGAAGCCGCGAATCAGAAAAAATACACATGTGCTATTAAGACAGTAAGAACCAACAATATACAACATACGTAGAATTTGAACACAAAACGACAGATACAAGAGAAGTGAACACAAATAGCGTTGATCAACAAATACACGAGGAAGGAATAAGTTCATGAAGCTTATAGGTGTGGCTATGTCGTAGTTCACGATGAATTGAACCTGAGAGTAGAAGTTCGAGCTGAAGCTAAGATGAAGGTGAAAAACTCAGTCACTATTTACCGTAATTCGCCCATTGCTGGTTGTAGATTTCTGGGGAGAAGAAATGCGTGCACCGCAGTGAACGTTGGTTTGCGAAACTGGTGGTGTCTGTTTCGGGGTCCTTAATATGGGCAAAGAATTACGTGTGTGTAGAAACACGTGTTTTTTCATTAACCCTGGTGTCATAAGGTCAAGTTATTCTGACCCCGGTTTCGGTGCGATTAATCTGGAGTCCCATTTTCGTGAGACTCGGATATCCACAAATTCACCACGGGAGTCCCTGGGGGTCGGCCTACCATCGGCCGACTTGCTTTGAATCCCATCAGCTTAGGAGTTGGAATGTCCTTTCGGGAATTCCCTGGAGACTTTGGACCTACTTAAATTCTCGTTAGTAAGAAACAAGGCTGGGCGTTTAATCCCGAAGCTCGTACAGGACTCTGCCTTGTCCCCTAAGGGCATCGCTTTTTATCACGAAGCACCCTGCGATGGCGCTTGGCTCCTCCATTTCCCAATCCTTTTCTCCCTTTCCACTTCCAGACTTGTCGAGGTGTAGATTATTATTTTCTCTTTCTCTCTCTGTACTGGCACCGGTTACACTGTTAGATCATGACAATTATACGAAGAGAATGAAAACCCACTAAATCATGAGAATAAGATAAAGACTATGAGAATACGTTAGATTATGACAATTAGATATATTTATGAGAATCGGTTAGATTATGAGAATTAGATGTAGATTATGAGAATGCTGAATTATGAGATCTAACAGATTCTCATAATCTTCATTATGAGAATCAGATGAGGATTAAGAGAATCGGTTAGATTATGAGAACTAGATGAAGATTATGAGAATCCATTTCGTCATGATAATTGGATAAAGAAGTCCTGATTATTGTGAAATAAATTTCTTGAATTTAAACCATTTCCGCATGCGCAGGGGCGAAACATCCCCGATATGATAACCGCGACAATCGTTGTAATAATAAAATATTATGTTTATCATCTTTAGTATTATTTGCTATAATAAAAAAATAAAGAAATACCAAATAGAGTAAAGAAAAGTCGATTCGGCCTTAGAAACACAAGCCATTGATATTTTGGTAGAAAATAAAGAAGAAGAAAACGTTTATATATTGATAAAGCAGTGGGCGGCTTATCAGGGAAATTAGGCATCTACACGCATTCCCACACACTTTTTAAAGATCTTTTTAAAACGTTTTGCCATAATTAAATATCTTCTTTGAAGTTTTTATTTTGGTTTTAATTGAAAGAAAATAGCATAAAGCTAGTCGTAAAAAAAAGAGAAAAAATACTTATAGGTGTGGCTATGTCGTAGTTCACGATGAATTGAACCTGAGCATAGAGGTTCGAGCTGAAGCTAAGATGAAGGTGAAAAACTCGTTTGAAATATTGTTTACAAATTACTTATTCAACAAATTACTTTGATTCTGCCATGATGGATGAGGATGTCAACAAAAGAAATTAAACTCTACTTTTAAAAGTCTTCCAAAAATAAAGTAGCCCTCATTGAAAATTGATTTTTAAAAATTAGTTGATTTAATGATTAATTAACTGGATCTTTGAACAGAATTACTCACTTTTTACTGAAAATATAATGAAACATGCATATGTTTACGGGGGATGTCTGTTTACACGTCAACATAGTTCAAAGTTCAAGTAGCTTTTGAAAGTAAAGTCAGTGGGTAGCGATAAGAATAGCCAAAACTGTGCCTGTCTATGTCGCGTGCAAATGCAGTCGACACTAATATATAACCGATATCATTGCTTAATTGTCTCTTCCCACCACCAGGATTGGTGTGTCACTATATATGTAACGATTAGAGTGAATGAAAGGCTTGACGTATCTGTTCAATAAATTGAGATACCGCGGGTTATAAATTCTACCCGTGATATCACGAGTTACATAAACGGCTAGTTTACAAATACTTCCCAATTCCGTGTCTCGTTATCAAAGTTTAAATGAGAAGTAAAAGAACAAATCAAATAGAACAAAAAGCCCTTCTTCTTAGCAACCGGTCGTGTGTCTGTAGAATCACTTTTGCTCGAAGAGTATAAAAATTACCAATCAGCTTTTGTTACTCCGTCTAACCATCAGAAATAACTATCCCAAAACCTTTGACCCGCAGAAAATTTCAATATCTAAATGTTCTGAGGAAGATGGGAAGAAAATTCGAAATGCTAACCACTTGGAATCGACTGACGAGATACCTCGCAAGAAATGTTTTTGTTCTGATGCGGATTACGAGATATTTCACTGATATGTCACAAGTTGACAACTCCCTAAACTATACATGCTACACTAAAAATAGTGTTTGTTATGTGGATGTAAGGGAATCCGATAGAATGGTAGTTGTGATTAGACAATGTGGAAAAGAAAGATTGAGAAACGCGTTTTAAATAGTACAATTTAATTTTCTCACCTTGGTGACGAATTCTAGTTTTACATATTTCCACAAGACGGCGGTATTTATGCCTACCACAGGTAAAAGTGATGTAGACAGCAACTAGCAAACAATAGCTCGGCAATTAATGGCGGCGGGGATATACTTCTGGGGAATTTCGCGATGTTTTTGCAAGTTCTGGGTCTTCTTACTATGGCAGTGATAGTGATTCAAGACAATTCGTAGATGGAGATGAAGGCAGTGAAAGCGATGATTGTCCTGGAGCGGCTGACGAGATATTTCACTGATGTGACGTCTCTCATTGATAGTATATATAAGAACCTCGGGTGGAGGTACATCTTTCACTAAAGTTTAATAGCAAAATTCCCTCCTGGGATCAAAAACAATAAAAATCCCACTACTTAACAAAACTACTAACGAATCGAACGAATTTGTCGAGCGAATATTCATCACCTAGAATAATTATTTTTAGTTACATGTATCCTTCACTAGCTGAACCCGTGGAAATTCTCTCCCTTTGCCTGTATTTTCTCATTTACCCCCTTATCCCTTCCAATCTTCGATGGCCGTCCATGTTTTTGTCTAAATGTTATACAAAAATGGATGAGTTTCATATGCAACAATCTTTCTAACCCCTCAGTAAACTACCTAACTTTATTCTCTGCCATTTACCTTCCTACCCACTTATTAAACTACCTAACCTTTCCCTGTCCTCTCTTCTCCTATGCCCTTATTGAACTATCAAACTTTCTTTTCTGTCCACTCTCTTCCTACCCTCTTATTAAACTACCTAACCTCTCTCTTGGGTTATTACTGAAAGCATAGCATTCAAAACAAGCAGGATAATCTACTCTAATAATGAACAGTGTAATTTAACACTGGACTCTTCCACTCAGGGGTAAAAATGTTGCTGATAAAAATACCTCCTACCAACCATTTCAAACTATGCACTCTTCCCGGTGAACGAAATGAGTATTTTTTTCTAAAGAAACAAAACAAAAAACATCTCAATCCAAATATATCCCTGAATTCTCTCACGGGTATTATTAACTAGTATCTCTATAACAATGATAGTTTTTCTGTATATATGTATGTATGTATGTATGTATGTTACCGAGACCCAGCAAAAAACGACACATGGTAGGCAGAATTAATTTAAACCCGCATCTTCAGGAAGCTCTAACTTAGAGAATAAAACAAATCCTGGCGATTTTCACCGGTTACATTGTGTTTTAGTAGTGGGTTCAATTTACTATACAATTACAATCCCGAACTGGACTCTGAGTTCATGCCATATCCCATAATACGTAAATTTGGAATTTGTATGACATTATCAGAGAATTCTTTGGTTGAACTGGTACCTCACGTTCCGTATGAAACTACGCCTTTTAAGTATTCACCCGTGTCTCTCTATCTGTCCACCCGTCTGTCTGTATATTTGTTTGTCCACATAATATCTCCTAAAGTTCTCGATGAACTTCAAACCATTTTGTGGGAGGATGGGTCATGTGCTAAAGAAGAATTGACTAAATTATAGGGCGGATTCAGGAATGTTTCATAGTTATCTCCCCTATATTTCCACACAATATCTCCAAAGGTACTCAGTGAATTTCAATGAAATTTTCTGGAAGCGATGGCCATGGGGGCTAAGGAAGAATTGGTTACAATTTGTGGGGTATCAAGTTTTTTTTTTCGATGTTTGTTCACACTATATCTCCAAAAGTTTTCAATGACATTTTGTTGATGGGTGAGAAATGGACCGAGGAAGAAATGATTAAATTTGGGGGCGCGTCCAGGAATCCTTTAATTACCTCATCTGCATCATAGCTATATATGAACTGATTTTCATTAAGTTTTTAGCGACAGTGGTATTGGCAGAGCTATGTGCTTTCTGAGTGGTTTCTAGTTTTCTTTGTCTTCCTCGCCTTCACTTTCTCTTGCTTTCCTCTTACCCCTCTCTCTTGTTATATTTCCTTATCTCTCCCAGGCCATACGAACTATGAGAAAGCCATATTCAGGTCAACTCTTATCTAATAAGATCTAATCATAGAAATCATTATCCCGAAAAAGATTAGCATGTGTACTTAGAAATATTATCTTGAATATTTGAAAATTAGATGAAGTATTGAATTGTTAGTGTTATACGCCATCCAGGGCCATTGTCAACGGTAGACGCGCTTCTTTTGACGTCGACGGGAGAGAAATACAATAGAAGATAACATGGATAAAATAAATATAAATACAGGATTAGAAGGAGGGGATTTCGTGTTTGCAAAGAGAAATGTGGGATTATGGCGCTCAATATGGACATTTAAATGTGGGAATGTAAGGGAGTGTATAGATTAGGAGATTAACGAAGAGCTTTAAACCCTAAGTGACTATATTATCATCATCATCATCATCAGCAGCAGCAGCAGCAGCAGCCGTTATAAGTCCACTGCTGGACAAAGGCCTTTCCCATCTCCTTCCACGACGACCTATCTTGCGCTAACGTCTTACCGGAAGACTTTTTTTTTTATCTCGTCCCTCCATCTTGTGTCTGGTCTTTTCCTATTTCGTTTACTGTCCCATGGGCACCAATCGGTTAGTCTTTTCCCCCATCTATTGTCCTCTCTTCTTGCTAGGTGACCAGCCCATCTCCATTTTTGCTGCTTAATTAGTTGTATAATATCCTTCACTCTAGTCCTACCTCTGATCCATGTAGATCTTTTTCTATCTCTTAGAGTTATCCCTCGCATTGCTCTTTCCATGGATCTCTGTGCTATTCTAAATTGGATTTCAGCTCATATAGCGCATTACTACCTCTACTAAAGCGCCAATCAACAGGTTTTGAAGCTGTTTTGGCCCACATAATAACATTTTAAAATCAACCTGGAGGTGTTATTTTTTTTGTCAAATTCAATTTTTTCATTATATTGAATGGCATTCTTTAATTCTATGTTTTATTTAACTTTCTACCTTAATTTTAATTGTTTTTATATTTTCCGTTTTGGTCACTTTTGGGGCGAGGCACCATATATGATCACTTCGTCAGATGGAGTTTTGCCCCCATAAACAAAAAAGAATTCAGAAAACATGCAACTGAAAATATCTTGTAATTAGGCCTAGTTTAACATACAAAAGGGTTCGTTGATATCGAAAATATGTTTAGGGCTGCCCTATAAAGGGTTAAAAAATAAACTTGCGCATCGAGAACACGAAAAACATTAAATAGACGCAAGTTATAGCACTTCTTCATTGGCAAGCTCGGTTCAAGTCGGAGGTTGGAGTTGCAACAACAACAACAAGAACAATCCTCACCTAATTTAGGGGAGTAAACTTTTCACTGATTGTTTATCCCGTCATGTTAAACCAAACCGATATATAACATTAACATTTCCCTACCGTAATTTGAAATCAAGACCATGTGATCGTCTGGCGATTCTCTTATCGGCTGAGCCAAACTGACAAGTCTTACATATCTAAGAAAATGTATATACTATACAAAAGTTGCAATAATCATTCTTAGTCGGAATAGAAGTAGGAGTGTAGTTTGACTCTGCAGCAGCCAGGCTTGTTTTTCATAGTTTTCAAACGTGTTGCACCTCCACAAAGGGTCCATTTTCACTGTTGCGGGTATCGGGCTTCCCCATGCCAGAATGTTTAAAACTACAATGAAGAAAGCAATTCTGAACTGTCTTGGCGCCTGTTCCTCTTTAAAGGGCTGCTTCTAACCGGCTCTCTGCTCCATCAGCCCTGACGGGCATCATGTGTTGCGCGACACGGAAGCAACTGTGCTGAGCTGAGGAATTGTAGATGTACTAATTGGTAAGTATGGAGGCATGAAGATTGGATGGGGCCAGTTGGTAGGCCTGCAAAACTGAAATCACTGCTTTTACCTGGACTTGAAAACGCCAGCGAGAAACACGATACCAGACTGGCTCTTTGCTTAGATAGATATAAATATGTACAAACAAGTGTTTACACGTACGAAGAGACTTAGATATGTGTGCATATAATCAGGTTACGATAAACAGAGATGAAGAGGCTTAAATGAATAAATGTGTACAGTAACATATAAACAGACTGAGATTGACAGTGTACTTATCCCGTAAGCCGTTGAGAGTGACCTTGATTTTTACTAACATAAAAGTATTATTTACAAAAGTACAATGCATTGCGACCCAGTCTCGCAAGATAATTATAGTGATACTTTTACAACAGAGAATTCCATTAATGTGAAACGAAATAAATTACTCCTATCTATCTATCTATCTATCTATCTATCTATC
>VCCN01006430.1:929283-941022 GCA_006491835.1 Architeuthis dux | reverse complement strand
AGGGTCAGGATCATTCCCTGATGCATGCCAAAGGGAAGTGTTGAGAAAACTAGACAATTTCTGGCACTACCCACACAGACACGTGTGGGTTCGTTCTAGCACTAAACTCGATCTTGTGTCACATTCTGCTTTTGTGGGGAGATAGATAAACACCAACCAATAGCAGGTCTCAACACGTGTCAGACTACAGAGGAATTGTCGGTCTACAGAGCCACAGATTAGAGAGGTACAACCAGTATTTGAAAACAAATGACTGAAGAAAAAAAAGTACAGGAAAAGTAACATATCAAATACAAAACAAACAGAAGACAGTTGACAAGAGAAATTTTCAAAAAAAAACAAACAAACAAAGGAAACAATGACAAAAATACTGGCCAGATAAAAAAATATTTACATCATTTTTAAGTGAAGAAAAAATAAAACACTGGGCTGTTCATTGGTTTGTTTTTTATCCACACATTCATCAAGTATTATTTCAAATCCCAAATATTCAATGGATTTCGATATTAGTCTTTAAAAAGTCTTTGTTTCTGTTGCGCACACATACAGAAATTTGTTTTACAAATAGATTTTGAAAATGAACTACCATATCTGACAGCATATAAGACATTTAAATAAATAAAAAAAAATATACCTAAACAAAGATTACACAGCATCCCACGTGCTGGTATGACAACGGGGCAGTCTACCGAAGCTCAAAATGAAAAGTGGATGAGTTTCAGTGAGTAGTGGTCCCTTAAATACCCTTGTAAATCATAGGTCTTATTGGCCGGCAAATATGGTAATCATTTCATCTCATAAAAACTCAGTTTTCTTTATTATTGCACTATTCGGAACCAGAATTGCGGATATCTTTTCTTATATGGGAATACATTTACACACCACCACCAGCAGTGGATCACTGAATCAAAATGTTGTTGACTTCATTTCAAGATGAAGATATGGTTTGATCATCTTGGGGAAAAAGAAAAATATATTTAGGAAAAAAAATGTGTTCCTCCTTTTGCACTCTTCAGAGGTAAATTTAAATTCTAACATAACATATCATGGTTAATATAATTCTTCAAGAAAGACATTGATATAATATAATGTAAGAATTTGATCCTGAAATCTTTGGTAAGTTATGGAAACATTCTAATGGAGATTTACATTTTCATGTTCAATTTTAAGCATGGCTTATTTTTAATAGTTTCAAGGCAGACACTATATTACCAACAATAGGTCAGCAGAGGGTTAATTACCTAGTTGAACATTGTTTGGGCGCTGTCTTTTCTCTGTTGTCTGCAGCAGAAAACTGGCAACTTGGGAGGTTATAAATGAGTTGAGTAGTTTTTCTGATAGATAACGAGTTTTCGATGGAATTAAAGGACCAACAACAGACTCAGTACTGGATTATATTTCACCTGAAAATGGTCAGAGAATGAAGGGCTCTTCCGGTTTATGCAGTGTCACATAAAAAGATGTCCCCTTCTGCAATTTGGCCGGAAATAGTAGACTCTAAATTGACCTGTGGCAACCTCTAAGGTCAGAACCTGCTATCCTATGTTCATCCTCGAGTCAAGTTACCCTCATAGACTAACTTTTTAAAATACATATTCTTTAAATGTGTTCTAGCTTTTTAATCCAAACTGACAACTTGGGCACTTCTTGTCATGTATTAACCACCAATCTTTCATCATAATCTATGATTACCACATGTCACAAGACCCACATGAGTGCCATGTGGCAGTGAATGTGTTAAATTTATCAGGAACACTAATCTTGCCATTTTTGAGCCATTGAAAGAGAAAACCTCAAGGTACCTGTCATATTAGTTGGCTTGGACATAGCAATAGTTATGTTTTTGATAGTTATTAAACTTAGCTTAAGGCCAAATAGGTGGAAATTAGGGTAGGAAGATTGTATTATGGCAGGGTAAGAAGGTTGTATTGCATCAATTTCCAAGTGGGGAGTGGCTTGAAAAATTAGCATTCAAAACCAACTACCTCAGTCACCAAGCAAATGATTTAGTATAAATGTACATTTTGTTTTTTGACTCAGATTAAATGTTTCCTTTACTTGAGTGATTCTGAGATACAGCATTCATTTATTTTTGAGCTTAAAGAGATATTAAATCATCAGTTCTAATTTTAATGCTTTTGTTTTATGTATATTTACTTAACAAATGATAATTATTAATCAATTTGCAATCAGGCAGCTGGTTATAATTACAGTACAAATCAATAACATATTGGATCAATCAACATAGTGTTTTCTGGTATCCAATTTTATTGGTATTTACTAATCTCGGCTTAGTCTGGCACAAGGACAGTAATGTAGAGCACCATGTAAAGATAGAACTTACTATAGTACTAATTGTCTGCTGGTCTAGATTGCTAACTATTGCGTCATGGTGAAACTCCCATGTTATTTATTATATCTTTACACCTATTCACCTTACCCAGCAATTGGTATTTTTCTTACCTAACCTCATCCCAAGAAAGAAAGAAAAAAGAAAAGAAAAGGGAAAAGAAATGGGTGTCGGGTGTCAAGGAAATGAGAGGAGATGCAATTCAAAAGGCTTTGTAGTGTAAAAATGAAATAAGATGTCGAGGGGGGGTGTAAGGGTGAAGCATATAGCTTGGGGGAAGGGGGAGAGAAGAAATAAAAGAAAAATTAATAACCCGAAGGAAAATCAGCCACAAAAGATTCTCCATTTAGGAATTGAATCTGACTCCCCCACCCACCAAAAAACAAATAAAAATGAAAAAAAAAACAAAAACTCTTAATGTGATTGAAGAGCAGAAAAATGGGAAGATATCAATTTCTGTATCAACTTCTCATAGTCAGGTTTCTTTTTCATATTTTTGAAAGTATTGTTGTTGTTATTGTTATTTTCTCTCTAAGTGTTGATAATCTCAGCTTCAAAACATGCCAACATCCTTTCTAATTCTAGTCTTTTTCTATACAATTTCTGCAAAAACTTAAATAGTATATCAGTGTCTCAAAAATCAAAATGTACAATCTATGCAGGAAAGAGCAGATAAAGGTTCAGAAAAATAAACACATGTACCATTTTCTTTTGTTGAAAATATAAGGCCTGATGTATTTTCCCTGTAATTCAGAGATTTATCATCTAAATTTATAGCATAATATCCCACGATTTCCATAGTCCATAGATCTTTAAAAGGAATTCTGACATGCAAAATGATTACCCAGAATGTAGGATTTTAGGATGTAGTATATATATCATCTATTTTATGCTTCTTTTACATTTTTCTTTTTCCAAATTATTAATAAGGGACAGTTAATTTTTTTTAAAAATGCAATTACCCTTAATACTACTACTTATAGATTCAAGTTAAAATTTAATTCATTTTCTTACTAAATCATATCACCTCCATCAAAGCAAAAATTGGAAATCAACAGAATAATAGATAGCATTTAGTTAATATTTATTGTTGAATATAAGAAATAAATACTAAGACACGCATAACATAGTAAAAGGTCTTCAGTTGTTGAAAGTGCTGGGTATGCCTTGTGTGTATAAGACTTACTTGTGACCCAGGTACACAAAATAATTTTAGTCACCAAAAACTACAAAGGGAAATAATTCTTTCAACAATGAAAAAAAATTCACTTAACACCTGAATATAAAATTCTTAATTAAATATTTTAGAAAAGTACATAATGTTTTTCAACACTGAAATGGTTACAATCTCATCTTGTTTAAAATTAAAAATGTTACCTTGTGCCAAACTAAGCTAAACCTACTAAATACCTATATACTCTTTTTTAAAAAGTGAATTGAAAGTGGTTATAATGTACTGAACATGGTGCATACCTATTATAGATAATACATTTTCAGTAGTAACCATTCTTATGTGAATGGTCCATATATTCATTTTAGTAGATAATATTAAATTATCAATTCTAAATTCAACTTTAAATAACTTAGCTGTACATTATATGACTAGGCCCATTGATTAGCAAAGGTGGTTGTTATCATTACAGTCCAAACTGAATCAATCAAGACATGTCTGAAAACTAATGAAAGATGTCAACACATGATTAGTGCTAAGTTTGTCAGAGGAATGCAGTTTAAGACAATTCTCTAGACACAGGAAAATATTACTATTATAATATTATCACTTTAGTTACCGCTTAGGCCAGATTCAAGTTATTTTTATAGAATTCTGAACTACACTTTGCGTGAGGACAGAGTTAGAGATTTTAGAGCCAAATTTCCAATTGTTGTGACTGACTAGAATTGGTTGTATCTGGAGTGAAGATAAAAGGAGCAAAAATCCCTGCCTCTGTCCCACACACTAACCTTTTTTGGACATCAAATAGCATTTACAGAGATTTTGTACCGTTGTTTGTTTTTCCAGAGACACTGATTGTTGCAAGCAGAGTGCATGAAAGACTTGCTAGAGAACCAGACAGACACCAGTTGATTCAAACACTTTATCTTATTTTACAAACTTTTTAAGATAATCATGTTTGTTTTTCCTGCCCACACATTCTGAATGCATATTTCAAAAAGAAATTCCTAGTTAAGACACCCAAACTTTCATTAGAGCCAACAATTTATAGAAAAAAAAAAAACAATTACTCAGACAAGCAATTTTCTCTAATTTTTGGCAAAATTATGGCAATTTAAGGTGGGCAAGTGAGCATACTCCTCTTCTTTCCACCTTAGATGGAGTGAAAGATTTCAACAAATTAATGACGGGTGAGAGATACATTATTATTATTTTTGTTCTCATAAAGAGCAAGGTAGTTTGATATTTGTTTTATCTGACCAAAAAACTTTCAAAAAAAAAAAAAAATGCATATTCGAAAATACAAGAAAAAAATAGTAAAGAGGAGATTAACATGTGAACTTTGATTGACTTATAAAAGATTTAGAGTCAATTTTATGAACCTAATCTTTTGAAAAAAATGAAAATAAAATAGAGAGAAAATAAATGAAAAGGTGTGTGGGAGAGGGTTTAAATTTTCAGAAAATAAGACTATACTTCGGAAAAAGAATATTATAATACGACGAAGCAATAAAATCTCAAAAATAGTTTTCAAATGGGGGGGTTTAACATTTCTTTTTTTAAATAACAGCAAATAAAGTTATAGTTTGGGGGGTTTTCTTTGAAGGAAGTCAACATTTTACATGTGAATACTGTTTGTTCAAAAAAAAAAAAATGTCATTTTTCTATAGGTCATATTTTTGCTACATTTTAAAGACCAAATTACGATGACTGTAGTAAGTTTAGAATCCAATCTTGCAATATTAAAAAAAAAAAAAAAAAAGGTTATGTTTATTAAAAAGCCGGGAGGTAGCAGTACAACTAAAATGGTCATTAAAGAAAGATCTGGTTCCAGGGGCTTTTTTGTTTTGCCTCAAACAGGAAGACGATTCAAGGTATTAAACCATTTTTGGCCGATTTGATTTCATAGGATTGATTGGATCATTGTTTATACCTGTTAAACCTCAACAGTGCGACCAGTTTTAGCCAGAAAAATTAAAGGTAGACAGTAGTCACCTACGGTGTGCAGTGATGTTCTGTCCCCTATTATTACAAGACCGCTTCACATGAAAATGACTCAGTCTTGATCTTTTGAGCTTGCAACTCCAAATTTAACATCTACTACACACAATTCTTTAAAAAAAATTTACTCTGAGCGTCGTTATCTCTTCTTCTTGGCCTGTTTGTTCATCTTTTTCTTCTTCTCAATCATTTCGTACATGGCGTCCATGGCTTCGACAAGTCCCTCACCCGTGACGGCACAGGCCGACTGGACGTGCCAGAGTAGACCGGGAGAAATTTCGTTCAGCGCAAGGAACTTCTCTATTTCCTCGGGACTGATAGACCCCGGGAGGTCCTGTTTGTTTGCAATTATTAAGACCGGCAGACTACTGCTCTCGGCTCCACGCAGCAGCCGTAGAAGTTCCACCCGAGCTTCTTCTAGTTTCTCGCGGTTGACGCTGTCCACAACAAACACGATTCCATCGGCAGACCTGGTATAGGACTTCCACAAGGGTCGCGTCTTGTCGCGGCCGCCCACGTCCCAAATACAGAACGTTGCACCTTTTGCCTTGCCGCATTTTATGCGGATTTTTTCGTAGTTGAAGCCTATCGTGGGCACGGGATTTGTATACTGGTCGAATTTCAGCCGGTACAAAACAGTGGTCTTGCCGGCAGAGTCCAGTCCCAGCATGGCCAACTGTACGTTTGGTCCATCTAGCAGTGACATGTGATTACCCATATTTTGAAAGAATGTATTTTTTGGATTGGTTGGTTATAAATAAGAATCGATGCTAAGAGAAGGTTACAAAATTAATACAAATTTTAAAGAATAAGGGTAAAAATAGAATTTAGTATTATTTAGTCAGCTCAAAATAACCTTAGTTTTGCTTAGTTAAAACTAAGTTGTAGGTTCAATCTTAATCTTAATGCATTACACACCGTTTCTTCACTTCAACTGAAATAAATAGGTTCAAGTTTGAAAAAAACAGAAACAAGAAAATTAATACTTGAAAAAAAAAAAAGCAATGGAAAATTTTAGGTGTATATAGGTAAATATTAAATAAGTTCTATTTTTCAAGAACAGATACACACAATTAAATAAAGTGAAGAAAAGAAATTCCACTGCTAAATTAGTCTAACGTGATATATACGCATACACTACTTTTCTTTTTTATATTGTTGAGAACTCTGGCCGTAAACAGGCTTTTAACGAGAAAATGTTTACATGAAGTGTCACCATCATTTTTGAAAGTGATTGAACCATCTTTTCGGTTTCCTTCTGGTCTCATTGTAACCAATGCTTTTGTTCCAGGAAGCAAAAGCAGGCATTTATTTTTTTAGGCGTTTTCTGTCTCTTCGAACAGAGGCGAAATCTCCATAACTACCTTCTCTTCAAATGGTAGATCCTTATTAAACGTGTAGATGTGTCGCTGCGTCTCGTTGCTGTGTAGTGGGTTTTATTCATCTCTGTCACACACACGTAGTACGGTAACATCCATCCATAGACAACTGAGGACGAGATACAATCTTCTCGTCTTCTCCTTGGAAGAATCGGAAAAAAGATAATGTTTCTTGAGAGCAAAAAGCAATGCTGATGAAGAAAACACGGAAGCAGGTGTAGTTCAGATCAATATTTGCTTTAGGTTTTCGGGGAGAGAGATTTCGTTTTTAAAGACCTTTACCCCCGAAAATGTGAAATACAAGGAAGATGGAAGGGAGTCAAAATGACACAGTGACTTGCTTTAGTTTCCTTTTCACTCCTTTTTGAACAGTAAAACATGAATGTTTTAAGTATTTTTCTTTAAATAAATCCAATCTTTAGAGAAAATAACTTTTTATTTGCTGGTTAACACATTAAACATTAATGTATTCGTAAATCGTACTCAATGTTTCCAACATGAAATGTGAAATGAAAACTAAATTTCGATTTAGATTTTTTTTTTTCGAATTGATTTTAAACTTCACAATATTCCCTTAACGAAGTATATGGCGATATGTTAATGTTCATAAACAGTAAAAATGAATATATTTACTCTTAAATTCCTCCTCCTGCCTGTTGGTCGTCAAAGCTACTACTAGTGTAGTGTTGTTGTTGTTGTTGTTGTACGTGTGGTCCATTTTATTAGACGTTATTCCTAGTCGTTGCCTCCGTGAATTAAGAGAATTTATAACAAAGTGTACACAAATAACGGAGCGTTCAAAGTCGGCATAGTAAGTATTCCAAGATTTTCATGAATGAAACTTGGAAAAATACACTTTTTTGGACACCTGTAAATTGTAGTATTAGCGGGTTCAATGAATGATCATTTACAGGTTGTTGTTAATAGATAATCCTTTACTTTTTTCAACAGCAGTAGCGGTCGTAAATGAAATGTGGAAAGAATAATAAGCTTTAGGGCTAATTTCCGAGAGAAGAAGAAACCGTTATCGTAATCCGTCGGGTAAAAATATCTTCCAGAAGATGCAGGGTCCGTTTTTTTTTCATAAGAATATTGTAAATAAATTAAATGGGAGTGGAAACAAACTATCAAAGATAGTACTGAGTAGAGTGAGTAATAATGTATCGTAGCTGTACAATTTCACCAGCTGTCAGAAAAAGTAAATAAGGTGGAACATGAAAGAAAGCAATTACAACTCA
Organism: Architeuthis dux; assembly: GCA_006491835.1. Taxonomy (NCBI): domain Eukaryota; kingdom Metazoa; phylum Mollusca; class Cephalopoda; order Oegopsida; family Architeuthidae; genus Architeuthis; species Architeuthis dux. The sequence continues at coordinate 932,880 of VCCN01006430.1, read as the reverse complement.
ATTTGTAATAATAAACGTTTTCTCAACAAAACAACAACAACAGTAGAAACGAATTGATTCATGAATCAATATCAATAATTGTAATTCCTGTTTTGTTTCTGATCACAGATTATTTACGGTGGACAAATATGATCTCTCTAAATCCTACTTTGCTTGGTGTTAAGTTGATTTCTCTTTCCTTTCTTCAAAGCGATAATCCACTGGCAAATTAATGTGCTGGATTAACAGCAGCAATCCAATAACAATTAGTATTATTCAAACCGACGCTTATGAAACGACGGTTTTGTACTATTATCGTAAATAGTATTTACAAACATCGTAGCCGATAATCCAATTTCCATGTAGTCGCGGATAGTCAGAGTCGTATTTTGATGACAATAAACTTAGGTTATCAGTTTTATAAATCCAATGTCAAAGGCTTTACACTTTTCCGGGTTTTGGCGATGGCAGGGGTAGTTGGTTCTTTGAATTTGTTGCGTTTTATCACCGAGTGACGTTTACACGTAGTAGCAGTTTGGTCTGCCCACATGGCAGAGTAGTCATCCATGTACACACACATACACACAGAAGTGAGGAGCTTAGAGACGACGAGAGGCCAGTTCTTTTTTTTCCTTCTTTCCCACCTTACTACATAACGACTAGGTATAAAGAAGACGACTGCTGCTATTGCTGAAAAACTGTGCGCGTGTGTGTGTGTGTGTGTAAAACAAGTGATAAAGAAAGGTAGTGAGAATCACCGTGTGTGACTACTAAATATTCTTCTGTAACTACTAACACCAACTGGGTTTAAACTGTTGATAATGCTTCGCGTTCGTTGCTGGTTTCACATTTTTTTCGTGTTCAGTAAAAATCAGATGGCTATATATCCAGTGCCACTGTTCTGTTAGTTAGCCTGTCACGTTTTGAAGGAGAAGAAGAATAAGATCAAATCACAAGAGCACGGAAAGAAGACGTGTAAATAAAAAAAATAAAAAATTACGGAGTCGCCTTTTGGCGGTGTCTACTTTGATCAGAGTTGAGCCACGTCTTCATGGCTTCTCTGACTCGGCTCAGCATTTGACTATACTAATCACACTACCCTTGTGAAAGGAGAGTGCTCGTCTACAAACGAATCCCTCTGACAGGGCTGGTAACGAATATATACGTGTGAGTGTGTGTGTGTGAGAGAGAGAGAGAGAGACACGCACACAGGGACTGGAGGTGCGCGTATGTACCTTACAATGAGTGAGAGAGAAAATAAAAAGGCTGTGTGCACGTCTGTTTTTGTAGGGCAGTGAATGTGAAGCTCTACGTACTCGTTCGTTTATTCATAGCGTCTTCCTTCTTTTTGTCAATAATCTCTCTCTCTCTCTCTCTCTCTCTCTCTCTTCCCATTTATTTATTTACCCATTAATTATCTAATGTGTTATTCTCAAGACATATTTTTTTTACCATGCTTCGTATTCAGTAAAATACGACATATTGCGAACCCCACGCAATTTCAAATTATTAACATCACTAATTTAATGATTGTATCTTTAAAAGAAAAATGAAAGAAAATCTATAAACAGTAAACGTCATTGAAAATATAATTAAAGAGGAATTATTTTAAAAATTCTTGATTAATGTCGAGCTCATATATTTTTTTCTCCACGTTTTACATCCTAAAAATGAACTTTTGTGTGACTGGAAAAATAACAATGGAATTTTAAAAAAAAACAAGGCGAATTCGCAATACGAGGCAAGGTAAAAGAAAATGCACGCAACAAAACCTATAAGCATTAAAATTTGGACGTCATAACAACTGTAGCAGCTTGCAGTAGCAGCAGTTGAAGTAGCTACGGAAAACTAAGCCGTGTTTCTTTTAAAAAACCTATGGAATAAACATCATAGTCATGGACTCTACCCAGGGGCGGATCCAGGGGGTCTTCTGGAAGACCTTCGGAATGTTTCCGAAAGTTTTTATTTATACTGTTTTTTGAGCGTCTTCCGAGATCTTTTCGTCTCAACACAACCTTCAAAACACTTAGAATTTTCCCGAAAACTTTTATTCATCTTAATTTCAGTAGCCGATATGCCCTGAAACGCGATTTTAGCCAATAATGGATACATGATGTTTGGGGGGGGGGAGCATGCCCCCCAGACCCCCAATTTTGGAACACGGTCAACTAAACAGGCTGGATCCGCCCCTGCTACCAGACTGATAAAACTGGAAGAGAGCAGACGTAATTACGTAAGATCTGCCCCCCAGATCACCTGTTAAGAATTGAACTAGAGCAAGCAAAGTAAGATACGGTTAGCATTTCTATCATATGAGCCATAAATAGCCAACCCTACTATAGGGCCTACAATAGACTTAGCAGGGATACCCGGCGTTGCCCGGGGGAAAATAACTTCAAATATAACAACACAAGAAAACAAATTATATTTTGTAAAGTTTTCATAAAATTAAATGTGCGTTTTAGCCGATTATTTACGCACACTCCCATGTCAAGTTTAGCATTGTAGTTACATTGTAAATAGAAGCCCCCCCCCCACCCCGAAAGGCTTAAAGATTAATCGTTCCCAAAAGTGACAAATTACCGGAGGAAACAAAGGTCATATGGATTGAAAGCACAAAAAATTACTTGCAAAAATTATTTTATTTCTAATTTTTTTCAATATTCGACTAAAACTAATATTTGCGCGTGGGTCATCCCGGAGTGTGTGCGGGCCCGCCCGGGGTGCGTGACATCCGATATAAGAAAAAAATATATGAAAAAGTACTGAAATATGATCCAAAATGCCCACGTGTAAACTCAATTAAACCATTTTTCGGTTTGTGTTGTGTAAGAAGAAATATATTAGAGAACATTTTTTTACTGTGTTGTCAAATTTGAAGTTATTTTCCACCGGGCAACGCCGGGAATCCCAGCTAGTATTTTAATAAAGTAAAAATATCTTGAAATATTTTTTTAAAAATACATGGTAAATCACTGGAAAATATTGAAATGATACTTTAAACAAGTTAATATTAAAAGTTAATTATCAAATGAAAATGTAAAAAATCATTCAAATGTTATCGGGCATGATATATATTTATCTGTTTAAAGTTTTTTGAAAGATAAATGTCTGAAAGAAGATTTTTTTCAATTATGACCGATTTTTTGTGAAATTCTGGGGAAAATAAGTTGTTTCCCTTACATTTATCTTAATAAAATTAGAAATGACTCCTGATGACCCTTGAGGCCAACATAGTTTATTACCTTCGCTGTGAAAAAAGTGCCCCTATGCCAAACATCAGCTTCCTATGTGCAAAAATGTGCCTTACGATTGGCTAGAAATGACTATAAATGATCTGCGCTGACCTTCAAGGTCAACCTCACACAGCCCATATCCTCCGCTGTGAAAGGATGTACCACTATGACAAGTTTCAGCTTCCTAGATGCAAAATCCTTCCGGTTACGTTGGACGTAAAGTCAGGGTCCTGTTTAGCATTACAATTACATGGTAAATAGAACCCATTGTGAATCCTTAAAAAAACAAAACAATTAAACTATGTCCTCCGCCGTGAAAAGATGTACCGCTATACAACACTTCAGCTTTCTACATGCAAAATTGTGGCCTACAAAGTGGAAC